>JAUZNJ010102758.1:0-34726 GCA_034780135.1 Jordanella pulchra | reverse complement strand
TTTTTTCCCCCCCCCCCCCCCCCCTCTCTCTCTCTTTGGGCTCGGTTTGTGTCTTACACATTCAGTATTTATCTTTGAAGGATCTGCATCTCTGGTTGCACAGTAAGCCTGTAAGAAGGCTTGATTAGGATGATATTTCACAAGACATTTGTTTTTGTGGTATGACACTCCTTTATCCTTCAAGACGCCATAAATGCTCATGACATACACAAAATATTGATAATGATGTTTAAAAACCTTAGTTTTGTTGCAATTTGATATGTCTCTTTCTGTTATTCTAAAACTCATAGAAATGTGAATCTAGAGGTGTTTCTAATCTTTAAGAAAGTTTGTTACAAGAAAAAGCACAATTGAGCAAAAAGAACCACATTTCTTAGGAAGACTGTTTCCCAGAAGGTCATATGTTAGAGAGCTGGAGCTCAACATGAATAAGTGATGCTTTAGTTCATTCTGCACCACTGCAGGTGTTTTTTTTTGGTAATTTATTTTTCGCCTATGTATCAAACAGAATCTGCATGCTGGCTTTGTGCCATTTGGCTTCTTTTGGAAGAACGATTCCTGTTTTTCCTTCCTAGATTTCTTGACCTCATCTGATTGTTTTTGCATCTGCTTTTCCTGCCTGTGTCTGCGCCTCGCTTGCAGGTGAAAATGCACCTGCTCAGTGCCGGTTTAACCTGGTTTCACCCCCTGACCTTAAGCTCTCCGGTTTATGACCAGTTGTTGCTGCCGACCTGTGCTAGCATAGAGCCAATGATCCCTGTTGTTTCCATGCCGATTGTCCAACTTTCACCTTTCCCTTTTATCTAAAAGAACAAAGTGAAGAAAAGTCTTTTGTATTGATTGTTTTACATCCAGACAACCATTAAAAGCCCTGTCATACACTGTCAAATACAAAAAAAAAACAACCGGACGTCAATAATGCTGAGGTTCCAATCTTTGAGGTTGTTTATTTTATGTTGACTTATTTTTGTGATAGTGAGTCATGAATAATCGTATTCATGACTTGGAGTGCTGCTTTTCTGGGGTGATGCAGACGGTGTGAATCATTAAGGATTCAGCCTTTCTGAAGTTACAGTCTCGGGATCCTTTTCCCCCTCTAGAGCTCAGTTCAAGGAAACAAATAGTAAATATTATCTTTATGCAACATTTTCTGCTTCCACCCACCTAGATTATTCTGTCGTTGTGGAGAAAGTCGGCCTCCAATTACTACAACTTTCCCCATGTCTATAAGTGGAGGTGGCAGTGGCTGGTATTGTTTTTCTAAATTTTCCGGTAACGAAACGGATAATGTTTCCTGCTGCGCCTCTTCATTTTGAACCGCCGCCTTTTATTTAGGATTCTTCACTTCCTTACTCCCCCCCCCCCCCTCCCCTGTTGTATCGCAGGGCTCTCTGGGTAGGGATGTTGGCAGGGGTCCAGCAGAGATGATGGGCCCCTTCAGGCAGGAGAGGAGTGAAGGAGGAGAGCTCAGAGCAGGAGGAGGCGTGATTTGGGTGAAAGGAAGAAAGCCAGACGTTCTGTTTCCCTTAAACCATGTGATCAGTGGCGTGTGAGGCTGCCTGTCACAGACTGCTGCCTGAGCAGGTTACTAATCACAGGGCTTCCCTCTGCTGTTTGAATATCACACATTCCCCCTTTTGTCCGTCCTAACATCTGACCGATGTCTCCCCCGAGACGCTCGTTATTACATGTTTCAGGAGCTGTAAAAGAAAGTTCCCCTGGCCTTCATAAAGCCAACAGCGTTATAGATTTGTCCTTTTGATGAGTCGTTGGGGAATCTATTAGCTACCGTTATTATTCTACCGGCAGCATGAGAAGAAAAAGCATCCAGATTGTGCTCTTCCTGTGTAAAGGCTGAACAGTTGTCTAATCCTCTGCTTTGGCAGACACTCTGCATGAATAAGCCCAGAAATCCATGTCAGATTTTCCTTTTAACTCTTGCAAAATGATGAAGGTACATAGTGTACTCTGAGAGATTGGGCATTTTGAGTGGGGGGTGGATTCATCACATTAACTATGCAAGCCACTGGGGTTTAGGGATATCCCTTTACTGTAAATTCATCCAAAGGTTAAAGCAAACCAAACTCTTTCTTTGTTCATAATTTTGCCCCCCGTCTGACACAAGCTCAACTTTTTTTCAACTCCTCAAATCTTCCGTGCAAAACTTTATAAAAACGTGTTCAACCCTGGTCTTATGCTACAGCCTGCTGTATGTAGAGCTAACTGTGGTTCTTACCTGCCAAGCTGTATTGTTTCATTTCTTTTTTTATTTATTTCTTTTTTTGTTTTTTGGGATTTTTTTTTTTTTTTCTTAACACACCCTCCCTAGAAACCCTCTTGTTCAGTCTTCACTGGACGAAAGGCTCTTCTCCATTCAGCCTGGAGTCGCTGTCTACAGCGTGAGTCTCTTTATTCCGACTTTTCCTTTTTAATCGTGTTGCACCACCTTCTCAGCCAAAGCACTCCTGCAGTGGACAAACAGCAAAGGTGTCGCGTAGATGCATAGATTTGGTGGGGAGAGGAACAAAAGATGACGTAAAACAGATTAAAAAAAGAGAAACAAGTTCAAATAAGTGACATTAAGAAGTAATTTAATTTAAGTGTGATTAATTTACCCATGATGCACAGAATTGATGATCAGCTTCACTTTCTAAAAACAGTCACATGCTTTCTTCACAATAACCTTTCAAATGCTGACATTATGGGTTTGTTTCTAAGTTAATTGAGATATTGCCGTACTGGTGCATCTCAAATCATTTCTCCCTGTGTATAACACTTGGAGTAATGTATTTCTGTTCATTTTGATAATCAGATCTTGCGTAAAGCGAATTTTAAGAAGGAAAGGGTTTAACTGACTGAATATGAACAGTACAGTACCTGTTTTCATTAACTGGTTGGATCCATTTGCATGTCTTGCTCCATCAGTGCAGCGTTGAATGAAGGCGACCTGTGGTGAGCAGCTGAGGAAGGCAGGGTTTCTTTAAATGATGCCTTCAGCTATTCTGTGTTTGGTTTGGTGGTGGTGCATGGTTTGGTTCTTCAGATCACCTGCTTCTAAGAGCTGCTCTAAAGGATGATTCAAGCTCTGGTGCAGAGAAAGCAAGAAGTATTAGTAAACTCTGTTGGTGTTCACTGTGAGTGGGAAAGCAAACCATACAGTGAAACAACGGTGAAAAAGTGACAAATAACTGGGACCATATTACTTGTTTTGAAACACTGAAATCCTAGTAATGATTGCTGTGTGTCTTTTGAGCCACAGCTCGTGTCTTTTGATTCCTCAAACTTTTTTTTTACAAGCCTTGGTCTACAGACTTCTTAAAGCTGTGGTTAGTCCTATTGCTTTTTCCTCTTAATCCTTTTGCTCTAAGTATTGCTGCATTTCTAACTCTATGATCAGCCTGTTTCTTTGCTGATGACAGTTGTGGTTTACCCTCTGCCTGCAGGGTGTCGGTGACTGTCTGTTGGGCATCTGTCTGCATCAGCACACATCATCCTTTTTTTTTTTTTGTACAGAGAAACCAAAATGTCTTTTTTAGGGTGTTGAAGCTGTAATAATCAGACATAAACGGTATAAATGCATTGCTCCACCAAGTGCTTAACCTTTCAATCCTGAGCTTTATTTGAATGTGTATGCTAAAATAAAGCAAACTTTTTGAAGGTCTTTGAATATATTAAGATGCACCTGATCCTATTTGAACTTGTTGCAAATTAGGCAAATTCATTTTAGAGAACTTTCAAATAGAAAGGACTCATTCAAAAAAAGCCTCGTGATAAAACGTACTTGGCCTGATTTGCAGAGTTACTTTAAATACTTGCCTTTTATGAAAAGGTTAGCTTTTATTAAGCTTGCCCTGTTTTTACTTTTTGTCCTTAGAATTTGAGTTTAATATTCTCAATATGTTAGATTGTTAATCTTATTCCTGCTTAAAGTTCTGTCTGTAAAGACATTTCCTACAGAATTTAGACTATGATGATTATTAGAGTATTTGGTGATTAAAATCCTATGGAAAACTGGAACTTTTTCTTAGATTAATGGAAAGTAGATTAATGTCACTGTTTTTAAGCGGACATAAGGAAATCAGACCCTGTGCCTCACAGACTTATACACACCCTTCTAAACTCTTTGAGATAAAATCTGTTTATACTGTATGATTCAACGGTAAAACAATAAACATTAGTTTAAGGGCGTGCATAAATGTAAACACACCTAAGCTAATAGTCTGTTGAATCACCCTTTGCTTCAGTTTTTGTGTTTAGTCACTGGGCTAGGAATCTGTCATCATGCCACATCTCGACTTGACAATATTTGCCCATTTTCCTCTCATAAAGTCACACCTGTTTCACTGTGGATGTGTGCTTGGACTCAATGTGATGAAGAAAAACAGAATCCATCTTTAGTTTTCCTCTGAGGCCTTAAACTTTGGATATAATGCATCCATAACAGGGCTGTATACACTATTCACTGCTGTAACTGTAACCGAATCTAATTTCTTTGAGACAAAGGCCATGAAGACAAAAAGTAAAAAGTTTCAAAACTTATAATGTAAAGATAATATGGAAACAAGATTGATCTAAATCACACGGGGTTATATAGGAAGAACCAGCATCAATACAAAAAAGTAATAATTCCAGGAGAGCCGGTAGTAGTATTGGAAAATAATGTTCATTTATATTCTTGTGGTAGAGCCTTGCAGTCCATTAAGGATTAGGAAATAAATGATTGTTACATTAAAGATTCAGCTTGATTTCAACCTAAGCAATGTCAGGAATTCAGTGTGGTTTGCCAGAATAGATTATTATTGTACATCAGTAAACATTTTGCCAGAAGCGTCTAACGTTCAGTTACAATTAAATAATCTATCTTTCAGCTGTCAGAGTCTCTTACTGAGCCCAGGAGCCCAAAGATCAAATAAGAACGAAACATTTCCCGCAGGTTGTCTTGTACAATTCTGCTATCAGTTTTGTATGAACGGGTCACAAAGACAATCATTTTTTTGTCTTTATAGAGTGTTTGATTCAAAAATGTCTTCACTGTCATGAAAAGAAGCACCAGCAGCCAGAGAGCCAATGGCTGCATGCAGATTATTTTGGGACGGATTGTCTGCAGTTCAATATAAAGATGCTTTTCTTCTCAAAGCATGAATCTTTCCCCAGGGATGTCCTTTCTCCCTTTAATACAACTTTTTGTTTTATTTCTGACCATCCTAATATGTTCACATTTGGACAGACTCTCTCTCCTTCTGTTGTTGTATCAATTATTCCTTTCTGGCCACAATTACTGCAGACATTATTGCGTGAAAGTTTGCTCCTGAATTTTAAACATGTTAAATCAAGATAAAAAAAAAAAATACCTGTAATCAGTTTCAGGTTTGAAATATCGCTGTGTGAAGGTACTGACATCTGCACACCCTCCACCCCATATTATGGTCATCAGAATATGATTTTATTCATCCAAGCAAACCCACTAAAAGATCTACGCCTGTCGTTCAGCTCAGTTTGGACGCGGGTTTGATTTGCACCTGGTTAGAAAAGCTTCGCACTTGCTGTCAAGTTGGTTTTTTAATACACATTTTAAAAGTGTGATTTTTGAAGCTAAGGCCTGATGTGCGAATGCCTTCCCATGTGTTTGAGCTCACTGGGACAAGGGATACCCACATGACAAGATACTGCTTCACATATCCCTGTCTGATTTAAGAACAGCCAGGAAGACCTGAGATTCAACGATGAAATCATTATAATAGATTAGACTTCAGCTGAGATTCGAATCTGTTGTTCTAAAAGAGTTCTTACATTTTTCCCCTGCAGCAATTAGATGTGGTAGAAAACTGCATAGGCTTTGATACAAGTCTGTCAGTTGGAAGTGACACTGACAGGTCATTTACATCAAGAGACATGACCGTAACAATGTGAGAGTTCATAGTGCTGAATGGAGAATATCCAGTAACCAACCTGCTGTTAATATGTCGCTCAGAGGATCTACTGAGTGATGCTCTTTTTAAAAAATGTTCGGCCATCTTTTTGAAAGCTTTTGTCTTATTTTTTATGTATCTTGTTAAAATATTGCTGACTGCAGTAAAATAAAAACAAGATTGGAATGTTAGTTCCAGTTTCTCTGTAGGATTGTAGCTCCTGACCTGAAATGAAACTGACAGTCGTGTAATATTTGTACAAAATATTGAATCGATTTTAGTGTAGCAGGGAAAAGCTAAATTTTGAAAGGTGGAGAAGCTTATTGATAAAAGAATCTGGTTTCAATACTGAAGACATTTTAGAAAATAAGGAGGCACATGGAGTAACTGCAAACAGAACAAGGAACGCATCTGTTTGCTGGGAAGAAAGCCTATTTATCCTTGAGCTGTATCTGCTACAACACAAGAACACTATAACAGATAAGGTTTTACAAGATGTTCCAGCTCTGAAGAATAGCTTGTTTTTTTCAGAGTGTAAGAATGATGACACTGGTTGAAATAAACATGGTGGTGATGGTTGTTCTGCATGGTGGAGGTGGGGATTACTTGGTCACTGTTATTTCTCCCCCCTTCCCCTTTTCCTCTCGCGTACAGCTGCCATATAGCTGCTTAGCTCCCCTCCCCCACCCGATCGCTCTCCGCTGTATGTCCTTACGATCGGCTTCAAGCTTGAAGTAGAGCAGGCTCCTCCCCTGGCAGCAGCAGCAGCTAGTGGTTTTATCCCAGGTCATGTTAGGGAAGTGTGCCATGCTGGAGAGATGCGGGGGGGATCTCTACTGTAGATACATTGGATCACTTCAGCTGCTGTAGCTGCAAATCAAGCATCGCCTTAAATCTGAAAACCAGAGATTATATCAGAGATGCAGCAATTTTTACTGCTAAACCTAAACCTGTGTGTGCATGGATGAAAATATTGGGTGAACTTTGAATGTGTAGGGTTTACATTTGATTTGATACTGTTCAGTAGCACATCTGTTCATACCAGCTTCTGATTCCTGGTGTTTTGTGATGAAGTGTTTCGTTTTAGTTCGAGTTTGATCTTAAAGTGAGTAAAAAATGTCTTCAGATGGTTGGATCATTAAATAACAGAATCAATGGATGCAAGTTCATTTCATTACTTCTTTGTATCACTTAGTGTTGTCATCTGTTTGGAATAATTTTGTTTTAAACTTTGTTTCTAGCTGATCCTCTTTTTTTTTCTGTGGGAGTGGGATCAGTTTTCAGAAGGAAGGTATCAGGCAACTGATGAACTTCTGCAGATTTTTATTTAATTTCTCTATCATCTTATGTGGGCTGTAAGTCTTTAAATCAGCTTTTGTAGGAGGGAAAAGTATTAGTTTGTCATTTTACTTCTCCATGATTTTTTTGTTCTAAATCTTCTCAGCATTGAGCATCACGGACTGTTACCAATATAACAGCCGCTATCCTTCATAGATGGGAGTTACTTTTTACTGGAATGACTCACGTCTTTATAATTTAGTGTTTATTTTTGAAACAAAATAAAGGAATAGGATGGAAACTGATTGCATTTACATCAACGTTTTACAATAAAACACTCAGATTTAGATTTTGTAGCTTTGGGAAAGTTTTTAAGTGTTTTTATTACAGTGGAGATAAACCTCTCCTGATTTTACACGGAGCATCACTGATATTCAACTCAGTTATTTTACTAACTTATTATTATTTGTTGCATCTCCGACCCACCTTAAAACAATATTTGTCGGTTTTACTATTATCAAAACTTAACTTTGAATTATTTCTTTTTCAAAGAGAAGCATGTCACAATAATATTCTTCATAAATAGTTTAGATCCCAGTTACCGCTGTATTTATTTTTTATTTGTTTTAAGCTGAATGTATATAGCGTGCTGCTCTTAGTAGTGATCCCTCTAAGCGTCTTTAATTGGTGTATATCAATGGGGCTCCAGTATTTATTGCAGCAGGAGTTATTAAGTTGTTACAGATGAGTGAGGATGTAGTGTAGTTATTTAACCGTCTGAGGTCTGTGCATCCTCTCACTGCACAGTCTGGGCTGTGGTCTTGTGCAGCCCACTGTGAAAGTCTTTCACCAACCACAGCAAGCTTCATGGGCTGCAGGCCTTCACCTCTGTGCACACGCAGGGAACAGTTCTTCACCTTGAGTGCTTAATTTATACTCCTCAGCAGGAGGGTGAAATAATCAAACCTCTGCTCTGATCTTATTGCGGTTAGCCGGCTAACTGCTCTGCTTTTGTGCTGTGCAGGTACCCCGGCATGCTGGCCCTGCTTACACAGCTCACGACATCACAAAGGGACACCCCAACTTGGCGGGAACACCACCTGGTCATGCCCACTCCCCAGCGCTCTCTCAGGTATCCGTACCCACAGCTTCCCAATATCGCTACCCTAAGGGCTGGGAGGCAGGCGGAGGGGTGAGTTTTCCAATGTGGCCTCCGTCATCCTCTCTGCATCTCTGTCAGTCTTTTCATTGGGTCTTTGCCTGTTTAAAGGGATGGTGGGCAGGTTGATAATGTGATTATTTAAGAAAAATGAACCCTGTCCTGTTTGGGTAGGAGGGAACTTGATTTAACTCTAAATAGGGATGGATAAGAAACTTTTATCACTCCTCATGTCATAGTCTAAAAAAACTGCAGCAATAGGTCATCAAACCCGCCTCAGTGTGTGTAGATTTTCTGTATTTTTTGGGCTATAAGCCTCACCGGACTGTTAGGCCCATTTAAGAAAATTATATTTGTTGAAGTGCTCCTGATAGTGAAGAAAATACTGTAAAGGTTTTCAATATTTAAATCTAACAGATCTTTTTTTTTTATGTGTAGGAACCCTCGTTACATCAACCTTTAATTTTTTTTTTTTTTCTCCATCTGGTTAAATTTCAAAATAAAAGCCGTGTAAGTGTAAATATTTCAAAGGTTGATGAGAGTACTTCAACCAGTCATACAGTTTTTGGATGAATTGTTAAATATATTTAGCCTTGAATCTTTTTTTTTTATCTCTCTTTTCCCTCTCATTGTTTTTCTTTTCCAGCTTAGAATCATGTGCATGACTGCACTGACTTAATGTAACTGTATCCAATCATAACCAGATCAAAGTCTAAAGCAGCTCTCAGGCATGCTCTGCTCTCCAGTAATGTGAGAACTGAACATGTCTGCATGTTCAGCCTTCAACTAAACATGACAGCAGCTTAAAGCTTTTGTGACGCTCGACACATTGGGAATATTTTGGCACATGTCTGAACGTAGGGACGCTGACAGACAGACAAAATCACAGGCCTTAGTACTGGATGATATCGAATGTTAAATAACATTAGTAACACGACACAACATGAACATTTTAGCAGTAAGTTTAGTTCTGTCTGATCCTTCCACTATAGTTCTGATGCTGCTGTATTTTGAGGTGTTATTTGGCAAATTGGACAGATTGTGTCTTTAGTTGAAGGAAATCAAATGTCCTCTGAAACATAATCCTAATGAGTGCCAATCCAGTCTGACCCATAAAATTAGATAACTCTTTAACAGTCGTAACATCAGCAATCTCTTCTTTTTCCACAACGTTTCAATGTTTTAAAGGACGTCATGGTCTTTCTGGCAGCATGTGTCATCTATGGAAAAAAACAAAAACACGCATGCGCTCCTCTTCTGATCACAGATTATCTCTGAGGTGGATTTTCTTACCAGGTTAGCATAGCTGCAACTCAGTATGCTGACAGCACATAAAACCCAAAGATTTATTTCAGTAATTCATTTCAAAAAGTCAATCAAGAATATTCACACACAGTCTAAAAACTGCTTATTATTAAGTTAAAGCCTAAAAGGGTGTCAGGACATAACAATTCTAAAAGACCATTAAGAAAAGGTTTGATGGTATCATACTTTATAGGCTATACTAGCATGGGGAAACAGGCTGACTTCACACGGTCATTGACACCCTCCATAAGGAGGTTAAGGCACAAAAGGTCATTGCTCTAAAGCTGACTGTTCAGGCGTCTGTATCCAAGCATATAAAAAAAGTCAATGGAAGGAAAATCGGAGAGACAGAGCTAGTGGGGAGGCAGTTACTTGAGATCCAGTGTGACATTTCCACAGTGATGATTTAGGGAAGACATGTTGTCCATTGCTTTTAGTCCCCTGTGTTTTATCAAGTATAAAATCTGCACAATCAGAACATTTCATGCTTGCTTCTGCTGACAAGCTTCATGGAAATACTGGCTTCATTTCCAACAGGATGTGGTTCCTGCTGACAAAGCCATAAGTTCCATTAGTTGGTTAAATGACCATAGCGTTCACATTCTCTATTAGACCAACCTAAACCCCTTAAATACTTAATGAGGTTTTGTCAAGAAGAAGATGACAAGTCAGAGCCGACAAAGCAGATGAGCTGAATCTGCCATCAAACGGAGCTGGGCTTCTTTAAGGCCTCAGCCTTAAGGCTGGTCGTCTGATCATCATCCAGCACATCAGCTCTAGTATATGGGCATGCTTTGTAATAAGCAAGCATTTCTGTTTTTTTATTAGTTTCATGATAAATTTAGATTATAAAAAATAAAGATTTTTATTAGCTGTGAGCTTCGGTCATTTTCAAAACAACAACGTATGTTTGAGGACTATTACTGGGTAGTGAAAATATGGAATTTCACTTTTTAGATTATTGAAAATAAACCTAAATCCTCTGGTTATTTGAATTCACTGAGGTGTTCCTGTGTGATTTGACACTATCTGGATTTATAGGCTCTGTATAGTAATGGAAGAATGTAACTAAATTAGGAGTAACTGTGTGTGATTAGATCAAATACTCTCTGCTCTCACCCTCCGGCGAGGGTTGTTCACCAGCTTATCGTTTGTTGCAATAGCCAGCATAAAAGGCCAGTCCATTAATCCCAAAGACACAAACCCAGTCAGACAGTGATGTCGTCGTTCTGCTGCCACCTGAGGTGCAGCCCTCATCCTGAAACAGTGACTCAGCGTCTCTGTTAGTGTGTGACTCTGCCAGTGCGGAATCCGGTTGTTTCTCTTTACCGTCGCAACCCCCCCACCCCTCTCCGCTTCACCCTAAAGCAGCTGATGTTTCTCAGCAGCATTCTATAAATAGTCTGGTCAGCTAAAACAAACTACAATTATCATACAACAGCAGCAGCAGCTTAAAGAATCGCAGATCTGTCTAAACCCTCCTGTGCCGCATTGGATGGAGAAAAAAGCAACACAGGATTTGGAGTCCTTCTGGCTCCCAATTATCTTTGCTGAGTACATGAGCCTCTGAACCCCCCCCCCCAGAAACCACCAGTTGTATTGTTTTATTTTTTTAGTGCCCTTTATGTTGTAAAATGTTATTAATCACTGTATTAAATTGTCGCCTGCTTTGTCTCTTCTCTTCTTTTGACAGTCGCCGTATAACACCGGGCAAAACGCCGTCTCCACTTCCTTAGTGTATTCTCACCAAACACAGCCAATGAATGCACAGCCACAGAGTCGCCCGGTGAGTTTCTGTCCACTTTTTCCATTTCCATCAGACAGTTAAAACTCTGAATGAATGGAGGAAAAGTCGGGAAATAAAGACCTTGAGTCTAGAAGCCACTGAGAGATCTGATCTTAGCTTGATCAAACTCTGAAGTTACATTCGACACAACGTTGTTTTAATTTAATGAAACCGTATTATTTCCTAATGAGCTCCTTGTGATCGTTCTTATCACTGATTGCACACAGGAAATGAGTTTATGCTGCTATCATTTTCTTATCATTCAAGATAATCATTATGCAGCTCATTTCCTATGCACATGTTGTTTTATTAAAACATCAGTCGTCTACTACATTAAACAATTTATAAAGTGTTCATTTTTTTAAAAGGGTGTAAAAAAAGAAAAATCCATTTCAGTAGATGAACACTGGGTAGCTCCTCCCACCTTCGCTGTATTGATAGGTGTTCAGTATCAGTTTCTGTTTTCCCACAGTCAGGAGCATTCTGCATGTTCTGTGAGCAACACTGACCAGTTCCCTACATCCCTCCAGCTCAGTGTTGCATGTTTGATTTAAAGAATTCATTTTTTTCCAGTTGTGTAAAGGTCAGTAAAAAGTTGAGCTATGGCGTGTCATCCACGTGGTCAGCATTGCATGTGTCTCCAGTATGCACTGACATCCGTGGAGTCAATTCTCTTTATTCTATGGGAGCTTTCAGAGATAAAACTAACCAAGGATTCTGTCACTAAAATCTCCATGAAAATGTAATGATAAATGAAAAAAACAGGTTTCCCCAATGAGGACATCTGGTTTCTCTTACCTTGGAGGCGTTTCCGGTCAGAATAAAAAACAGGTTTTTTGTTGCTGTACCTCCTGATCATTTCCAGGTGTTTATAATTTGAAACTGAATTATTTCCAATTCAGAGTTTGATTGATTTGTAACATTTACTGGTAGAAAATGGCTTCCAGAAAACCCTCCCTGGTCCCTGCAGTTCAACCACACGTACAGTAGATGGGTGAGCTAGGAATGGGCCGGTTTGTGAAATTGAGAAGTGCATCATTTCAGAATGGCTAAACTGTGTGGTTTACATTTTAAATGACACCTCAGAGGCGGCTCTGGGTTTCATGTGGTCTTACCAGTTGTTTAGTAAACCCCACACCCCTAACTGTTGCTGCTGACTCTGTCAGCTGTATAGTAAGACCAGAGGAGAAGGATTTCCCACAATGCTTTCCCTTAAACAAACACAAAAACATGTTCAGACTACGCTACCTTAACAACCATACAATATATCCCAAATCTATCTTTTTCCCACAATCAAAATAAATATTATACACATTGCAAAGGACTATTTGAATGCTAATATTGTTTTTCAAATGAAGAAATGTAACAGTTTACATGTCCATAATGTTTCTGGGATGGAGTCTGATAGCAGTAGAAGCTCTCATCTGACAGGATGGTGGTTTAGTGGCTGAAGCTCAATGCCTTGATAAATAATCAACTTCCCTTTAAAAAGAGCAAAACTATTTGTTTTTTTCTACTTTTTTTTGTCATTCATAGAAAATATGTCCTTAACTGACTTAAATAACGCTTTTAGTAATGAGGAACTAATTTGGATTTCTGCCTTGAATGAAATTGTTGTTGTTTTTTGAAATGATCGACAACTTTAACTGGTAAATATCTGCAGCATAATGATGGTACTCTTGTTCTTAAACAGGATTGTCCTTAAAAGAACTGGAATGTATTAAATACATGAAGGATTTGCAACATGTAGCTGATCTTAATTCAATACAGCAAAACAATCAAGTTACAATAATTTTTTTTGTCATGTAAATTTTCTCCAAGTCTCATAACGCATAAAACTATGACGTAGCAACGCTTGCTTGGTAACAACCCAGTCTGTCTTGTCTTTTAAAAGAGGTTGTATTTAAAAAGACTTGAAGTCATCTCATTGGTTTTATCCTGTGTGTCTTCAAAGCTTTGCTCTGTAGCATTTTTTATTTCTTTAATGGTATTTAAGCCTCTGCCTCCATCTCTCATCCTAAACTGTATCTGTGTCTCTCTTCTGCTCTATTCTCCCCGCTTTGCCATCACTGCTTCACTCTCCTTGCTGGACCTCTCCTCCCTCCCCCACCAGTTTGCTACGGGCCCTCGACCAACCCACCATCAGGTAATTTGCCCCCGCTGAATCCCTCTCCTGCATCCCTCTTTTGCATCATCATCATCAAAGCAGTTTTTTTTTTACTTTTTTTTTTTTTGGTCCCTCCTGGCAAAAAACTGCCTTTTGTTTGAGGGGAGGTTAAAACGTTTTAAGTACTTTGGAAACAGATAAAGGGGCGTCCCTATAATCCATGATGTTTAATTTTAACTAGTTTGGGCGTCCAGGACCAGTTTAGCTCTCTCCATCTGCAGATCATGATGGGGGTGTTTACCTGCCTCCTAATTGCTCCTTACATATATATTATCCTGCCTTCATTACATTAGCTTTATATTGCTTTGGGTTTTGTGCTCTCACAGATCAATAGTACTGCAATGAGTTACCATTTGGTGATTTGGGATTTCAGTGTAATATATTTTTTTTGATACCTTGAGGAAATACAGGATATTTGAGGTTGTTATCAGTTCTAGATGATACTGTCACCAAATTACTTGTATATTTGGAAAGATTTACAATCTGTGTCCATGCTATACTTGTGCAGCCATTCAGTATTAAAATATGTCCTGTTTGATGCTCTCTCCTTAAGATCAGAGGTTTTAGGCAAACTCTAATGACTGATTTCTGTAGAGGAGTTCTTGCTTTGTTTATGGTCCAGCTCTGCCTGTTGGATGTGTTGGACATTTTGGAAGAGATGTGAAACCTTTACCTGGATAGTTTTACCCACATTTTTTGTTTTTAATTCTTTTCCCACATCTTGAAAAACCCTTAGGAAAGGGTACATTTCTGGGAACTTATGAAAACCGAAACCTGCGTTCAGCTGTGGCTGTAAATCCAGCGTCACTCTCCACAGGAAGCCTCTAACCAACACTAGAAGGAATCCCCTGATCCAAAATGATCACCTTCAAGCATAACCTACATTTGTAGCTTCCTTCCAAAACACCTAAAAAGAAAAAAGCTAAAACATTTTGTTGTTAGAAAAGATAATTTTAGGAGATTTTTGGCCACAAGGCTGTTAAGACTTTAAGCACAAAAAAAGCGCCTTTATCAGATGAGTATATATTAGTGAAAATAACTAATTGTTGTGTTTAAAAAGTATTATATAATTAAATCTATGCTTTCCAAAATCTTTAAAAAGGTCTTAAACGATTTTTCTTCAATAGTGGATAAACATAGACTAGTGACTTTACCCCAGTTGGATCCCTGTAAGTTTTCTCTTAAGCTAAGCTTTGTCTGTTTTTAAGATTCAGAGCCGGATGTATTGTTGGATGTAGGTTTTTTTACCTTGATGTAATGCAGACATGATGCTGTAAAATGCTGATTAACCCGTCTGACAATCACCTTAAAGCAGAAAAGGGAACAGTGATAATTTGGTGTCTGCGTTGCAAAACCAGTTCAGCTTGCGGTGAAACCCTCATGAGGCTGTGGTCTCAGCAGTCTTTAGGATTTAAACCAGAGTGTTAACTTTGACCCTGCTGTTTATGCATCTGAGACAGTTTTTAGACAGACATAAACAGAAATTCAGATTATGAAGCCATGTTGATTAAAGAGTTTTTTGTTTGTTTGTTTTCCAGTTGTTGACTGCCAGTCAAGTAGGGAATATTTTGGAGCGAAGCTGTGAATGAAGGAGTATTTACCTGCGTTTCTGGCCGACGTTTTTAAAAGAAACTGAATCTTTGACACATGAAGAACCAACCAAGATTTTGACGGGTGAATTAATGTGTTTGTGTCAAGCAGGTCAGGATTTATGATGCTGTTTGTGTGTTACCTTTATGATGGAAGGCGTCTTAAACCTTGGTGGCGACATTCTTTTTATGTGACTTTGAGTCTACTGTGTTGACTTACATGAGATTGATGGGTTCATTCATAGTGCTCTGAACAAACAGCCCTGAGCCCATTTTATCTATAAAAGACTTTCTATTAATAAACGTATAAACCAAAGTGGTAAACAAAAGGGATAAATGGTTAAAATAAATACAAATATTAAAATAAAAGAAAGCAAGGCTTAAATGTAGCGGCATAAAACAGACCAATGAGGAGAATAAAGTGGGGGGGGGAGGGAGATGTTTAAAATCTGGATGCTTCTTGTGGACACGTTTTAAAGTCACTATTAACTGTATGGTGTCAAAGTTTGACGGGTGTGTTCGCCGGCCGGGGTGTGTATAAACACAGACGAGTGCGTGCTCTGGCTGTCACAGACTGGCTCTAAGATTTCTTGTGCCGCCACGGAAGTGGAATTGGAAAGCAGATGAAGCTGAACAGTGGTTCTTTATGCTCGCAGAGAAAACAGCTATTGTTCTCCTGAAACGCTCTCGATGCACAGAATAGGAAGCATTAAGATGAGCAAATTGATTCGGGCAAAATAATCTAGATGTCCTTTTGATTTGAGCTTTTGCTTTGTTTCTTAGTTTGTTTTTTTATTTGAGGAAGAAGATCCAACTTGAAAGTAATTTAATCACTAAAACAGTTAACCTCTGTTTTCCATAAATGTCTTTATTAAAAGAACATGTTTAATTAAAAACTGCTCCTCTTTCTCATTCAGAGTATCTACCCTGAATGTCATAATGATAAATTGTTTGCCAAGATTTCCTATCTTTAAGGACTCAGTCAGCTGTAGGTTTGTGACCATTTGCTTATATAGCACTTAGGCTGGCTGATGGATTTCTTTGCTCACATGCACTAACAGATTAGGACCTTATTGGCATGCAGCACACAGTGTTACTGAAACATCTTGGCTCAGCTGAGCTGAAGCGCTGCCTTGCTTTGGGCCTGCCATCAGCCTCCACATCTTGTATTCTCTAAATGAAGCATTCATTGGGCTTTATCTGCTGGGTGAGAGATGCATTAGGATACAGAGTTGGTGCATTCAGTCCTCACTATTAAAAAGTTGAGGTTTGCAGAGTGAAACGGAAGCATGTTTTGATTGATACTATTTGAAGTTTGAGTCGAGTCAATAGATTTGCTTCCAATTGTTTTAAAGTCAATGTTGCAGTAGAATTTGCAGCCTGTGGGGTTTAAAAAAATGTGAAAAGAAATAGACTTCAGGGGCATCAAAGTTAAAAGGTTGTCGTAATGAGCGTGTAAATGTGTTTAGATGGCCTTTTTTCAGCCCCTATGTTCTCAGACCCCTGGATTTTCCCTTCCCTGTTCATAGATTCTTTGCTGCCATTTCCTAATGCCTCAACGTTACCCTAACTTTGATTTTTAACCTCAAGCTTTAAACCCAAACTACAGCAATAGGTTGTTATATTATATGTTTTTCATTTTGTCTATAAAAGGCTCAGAAAATCAATTCCGACAAGTTTCTACTTGTTTGTACTTCAAGTAAATAAGGCGTTGAAAAACTGGGGGGGATTTTAGACTGTGGTGTTAAGTTGGTGTTTAACAGTTTAACAGTCAGCAGGTCATTGAGGGAAAGTTAAAGTTAAAATCATATTATGATCTTCTCTTTTTACCCGTTTGGTTTGTTTCCATTAGAACTGGTGTATATATTAGCTTTGAAGAAAGAAGTGAAAGAGGGACACTTGGCAGATAATCCCTGGGGTTTATATGAAAGATTGAAACACTTATAGACGGATGTTATTGGCTGTCAAGGTTCAAGTTCTCTGTTTTGACTTCATAGGGTTTTTAATTACAGATCAAGGAGTTAAACACTACTTTGATGATATCACTCTGTTTGCACAAATAATTACACATAGCAGTACGGGAAATATTGGTTAAATCATGAATTATAGACACTCTCCAGCTTTTAAATAAAGACATACAATTAAAGGCTGTTAAATCACCACTTATATTTCTGAAGTAGAGTTTAGGTTTGTCCATTTACATCTCTTGAGTTGACATTTGTTTTGGATTAATGTTAAATAAACCAAAATTCAGTTCCATTAATGTGAGGCAGATCAGATAGTCTCTGCAGCTTTATATTTTGAGTCGATATTAAGCTGCTTCTATTAGTTGTTCATGGATATTAAACAGGTGAGTCAACACAGTAAGATCATTAAAATATAAGAGTTTGAACCTGTGACCATTTAATGTGATGATAAAACTTGGTGCACCTCGATGCCTCCAGCCTTGTCCAGCAGGATTACTCTTCTGCTCGGACTGAATGCTGGTTAAAGTGGCTTAGGACCAGTTTCTGTGTCAAGTGGAAGAAGATGATGAGCTTTCTGTTTGTTTGTCCGTGGATGTTTACGTCTCACCAGTTTATCCTTCCACTGGCTTTTCTTTCTTTACTGCTTTCAAAACCCAAGGGAGGATTCAGGCCCATCCAGGTAACACTGCTTTCCCTCAGCAGAGATGCATGGCATGAAGGGGATCATCCTGAAATGATCCTGTCCCCCTAACTTTGAATCCTCTGCACCCCCCCCCACCCCCCCACCCCCTTCCTTACTGCAGTAAACACTGAGTATGGAGGTTTTTAATCATTGTTTTCTTGTTCTATTTCCTGTCCTCATTAGGGGACCCCTTTAGTCTTTGAGTTGTTCAGATTGCCTCCATTCGTTACTCATCTTTAATGAGCTTGCTTAATGAAATAAATTGCATGCCTAATATGAGAGAGTTTGCAGTATATTCCCGTTATAAAAGTTTTCTATTTTTTACTTTAAGCCTTGAATAGTTTGTCTGTTGCATTGATCCGTGTTAATTTGTTCCAGAAGCACATTTTACTGTAGTCTACTGTTTTTAACCAGCTTCTCTCTGTTTTTAGTATAATCTAGATGTTTTCTGTCTTTCACTCCCATTTGTTGCTTTGCCTGCTGTTTTAGAGACGTTCACTGAAAATGTCCTCAGGTGGCTTTTCTTCAACTCTTTCCTGCTCATTTCCTCACTACTATTTACCATAAACCACTCAGGCTAATATATCACTTGAAAGGTGATTTCCCTCCTGGGTATTTTTAGACCCTTTTAATGCCTTGATTATCCCCGTCACCTTCTCCTGTGGGACACTGTGACTGCGGCTGCTTGTTCCCAGTTTAAGCTAGTGGTCTAAAGATTTCACCGGTGAAAAAATCACTGGTAAAAGTCACTCGTAGCATCAGTTGTGCTTTGCTCGTAATCATCAGATGTTAGAGACCCTGATAGCTGAGAGAGATATTCTCACAGCTTTTTTAATGACTTGTTTTCTGATTCATGGGGACCAGAGCTGTGCTACATTCAGTTCAACAGCAGAATGGAAACAAGAAAAAGGTCCAGGTGACATTATGCAGCTGTTCCACACTTCAAATGCGTTCCAGCTGTGCATTCTGATGAGTGGCAAATAAATGGTTCATGTTTGGCGAGTTACAAAAAAAATCTGCCAAATACTTTAAAAACAACTGGAGCAAGTTCAGCTTCCTTCTCTATATAGACATACAGGTATAGAATAGATATACATAGATGATAATTGTACAGAGTGTAGTTTCTTTTAGATGTTGATGGAAACGGGTTATTTTTATTGTTGTTATTAATAGATATTTAGAATAGATTTAAAAAAAAACCCACCATATTTATTGGATCAAAATTGATGTATGTTTGGGTAAAAATGATCTGTTATTGTTTTAATTTGTTATTGATGGAAACTGTTGCAGTTTAACATGTAGGTCTTTTCATAACTGTGATAAACTGTTCTGTTCCAAAGGAGTTCATTTCCAGCCTTTCTTTTACCGACCGATCTTCTGTTTAAATTAGCCTCTTTTTTATGGGGGGGGGGTCTCTCTTGATCTCTGCGATGTTTCTTTAATCTCAGATGTTCAGATATGGTTAATTACTCTCTCTGATAATCTCTGTGTTTTTGGTTATATAAAATGATTCAGTTTATGTATTTTTAGAGCAGAGATACGTTTTACTTGCTGTAACGTGACAATGTTTTTAACTGTCATTCTGCTTTTCATTTATTTTTGAGAAAATAAAAACTATTCCATGAAAGATAGGGAACTCCAAAATAAAAAAAAAAGCTAAAATAAATTAAAAAGTTATCTAGACAGCTGGAAAATGGTGTTAGAAATAAAAGCACAGGAACAGTTCCTGACGTGTCTTTCTTTTTTTTTTTTTTTTTTTTTTTTTTTTTTTTTGTCTCTCATGTCACCCCTTAGTTTTTTCCAAGAACTCAGATGCAAACTGCAAGGGCCTCAATGCCGACAAACGCACCCTCCATACGTCCCGGCTCGCAGACTCCTGCGACGGCTGTCTACCCCACCAATCAGCCAATCATGATGGCCATGACCCCGATGCCTTTTCCATCCCCACAGGCTGCACAGTACTACATCCCACAGGTGAAGCTGAGACGCATGGAGTTTTCTACTTAGTTTAGCGTTTGGGGAAATGAATCAGCATTCTTTGATGCCCTCGACTGCATAGCTTAGATATAATAAATAATAACAAATATTTTGTTAGTTTAAGAATTCATGTTTGATTTTCTGCAGTTTCAGATGTACAGGAGTTTGTGTCCGTAAATCATAAGTTTAAACACTCTGTAACTGAACGCTTTTACCTCAGAAAAGTGATGCAGGATCATCTGAGGAAACAACACACAGATGCAAAGACAAATCCACATTTAAAGGATCTGAATAGGTTTTTATACAAACTTTAAGATCCACCCGGATTGATTAATCCTCAGAGTTCTTCATTGAAACGTTATTCTCCATTACTTCAGCTGAAGGAAAGTTAATAGTAACAGATTGCTCCTTTCTTCACCCTCCAGTACCGCCCCAGTACACCCTATGTGGGACCACCACAGCAGTATTCGGTCCAGCCTCCAGGTTCTGGCACCTTCTATCCTGGTCCAGGACCAGGGGAGTACTCCAACCCATATCGTGAGTCACAGAATTCATACGTCGTCCTCCAATCAGAACCACCTCACAGCAGGAATGGAACTAAGCTCTTCAGTCAGGAACCAAAACACTGTTTTAACTCTGTTTTCTTTTCTCTTACACTCCTTCAGATCCCCTCAGGTACCACCCTCCTGTGTCCCCCTCTGTCCCCGCACCTGTTCCAGCAGCTGGCCCCACCTTCTACCCTGGGCAGACACTGTTTCCCCACTCGCCCTCCATCATAGTGCCTACACAACAGCAACCTCAGCATAGGCGTGAGAAGAAAACAGTGAGTGTCTTAGTAGTTTGATTTTCTTTTTCTTTTTTTTTGTTGATCCACAAATCTTTGGTGATGACAGCAGTGTTTTAATGTGGACATAAACATATGAAGAAATCATCTCAGTCTTGAAGCAACCACATATGATCCAATAAATAACTTTTGTTGCATTAAAGACTCTATTCACAGCCAGTGATCAATGTGCACCTTGGCCTTCGACTGGGGGGGGCTTTATTGAGCTCCCTGTTTTTATTATTTTTTCTTTTTTTGTGCAATTGTCCTCCCAGATCTGTATCCGTGACCCGAATCAGGGCGGCAAGGATATCACAGCAGAGATCTTGGCAGGCGGCTCAGGGAGTAGGAACTCAACGCCTCCTGTCGGTCCCCCTTCCTCCACCCCAACACCACCGCAGGTATGACTCTGTAGCCCACTGCTAGGCCTACAGCGGAGCTCTGTGGAAAAATGGAGGAATTCTTTTTAGGCATGTGTGAAGCAAGCAGGATGTTCTGTGTTCATAATTTACTAGGATTCAAAACCTTCATCCAAAACTCACCATAGATGTTATTGTGATGATTAATTGTCTGAACGCCTTTTTTGTTGTTGTTGTTTTTTAAAAACATGGCTGATGTCAGAATCCAGCTGTAATCCAATCCCACCCAAAGGTTTCAGATCCCTCGAATTCTTGTAGATTTCTGTCAAATTTCAAACACAAACCCGATGTTTTTATTAGGAGCACAAAGTGGCGCCTGATTTGAAAGTGGAAGGAAAATGTTTACAACTCTACAATAAAGAATTAGAGGATGGATGTGGTCTTATGTATGCGGGCCCTTGGACTCCTTTCCTTAAAGACATTCACCAGGTGTAGCATACCTGGGCATATGTGTGGTTAAACAGATCAGGGCCTCGCTAACTAGTTAACATCTTTTTTCATTTTACACCTTTCTTTTCACCCACTGCCTTCTACCGTAGGTTGAATACCATCTTTAAACTCCTACAGAATCCACTCAGATCAGCCCCTTCTGTCCTTCCAGAGAGAAAGTGATTCATTTGTAATGTTTTCTGCAAACTGTAGTCGGACCAATAAACCAGCTGATGTTGGATTTCTGGTTTGGATTCTGAAGAGGAATGATGGGATTTTTTCTTTGTGTCCCTCTGTGGATCTTAGAACATTTTATCTATTCATTTGTTTTCTGCTCTTTCTTTGTCCTTAGATCTTTTCTTTCTTGCCAATCCTCTCAGTCAGCTCCTTCTTTCTGCTTGTGGGCTCATTTGTTTACTTGCCTTCATTTCCACGTTACTACTTTCTGGTTTTCTGTGGGGCTAATTTTTATGGCTGCACCTTCATTATCCTCACATTTTCTACCTGTAATCACAGCACCCCAGCAGCAGCCAGACTCCGGAGCAGCAGCAGCCGCAGCCCCCTCCTGCTCAGCAGCAACAGGCCCATCCAGGAGGCGTCGCGCCGGAGCCGCAGCAAATACAACAGCAGCCGCTAACAACTGGGGCTTCAGACACCAAACCAGGACCAGGTCTGCATTAAAATCATTATGAACTCCACCTCAGACTTGTTCCCATAAATGTTTTCTTGTTGTTTCAACACTTTGAAATTAATGCTTTAATCCAAATATGTAGAGTCAACATTAAAAGCTGCTGCTTTAATGTTTATATCTGGTTGGTTCAGTGTTAAAAAAACATTGTTTTTTTTCTTTAAAAGCTACTTTTTTGTCTTTTGTTTTTGTTTTGTTTGTGGATTTATTTAATGTAACCTATTTTATCTTCCTCTTTCAGTCGATTTGCCAAAATTGGAGCCAGTGCTCCAGCAGTCTTCCTCTCCTGCGCTCTTGCAGCCTGACGCTCCCTTAGAGAGACTGGAGGCCGCTAGTTCTGGGTCTGAGCCCCCTGCCTCCGTGGAGCCAGAGCTTCCCTTCCACACCGCCGTTGCTCCCCCCCCTAGAGTAGCCAATGCTGGTCCCTCAGCCAGGGAGTCTGCTGCTTCACCCTCCTCCACTGTAGGAGAGAACAAATCTCACCCGGTAGCGCCTCACATTCCCAGCACAGACACACCTCTTCCAGACGCCCCACAAAGTTTCGCTGCTTCTCCATCGGCTTCTCCTAAGGCTTTGAACGGCCTCACCGACTCGGGGAACGAGCTCGAAGTCGTAGCTCAAGAGCAGTCGCTCCTTCCCCTGGCTTCTGCTCCCGCTTACAGAGACGCCTCATCCTCGGACGCCGTGCCCTCTGACGTGAGGCCAGATGTGCCAATCGCTGCTGTGCTGTCTCCTCTGTCACCTGTCGCCGTGGTGCCTGTCACCGTTACCTCGAGCCCCCTCCCAGCTCTGCCAGTTATGCTCCCCCCTGGCCTTCCGCCTCTTGTGCAGGCCACAGCAGAGGCAGATGAGCCCAACAAGACCTTGGATATAAAGGACCTCATGTCCAGAGGAGGGATGGATGCACAGGGCGGCATTAATGAGAGCAAAGTGGAGCCCCAGCAACAAGCGCTGACCAGGAGGAGCCCTACAACGGGTAAACTTTTGTTTCACATTTATTGTCGATTTTTAAGATAATCAATGAACATAAAAACCAAAGATGTCCTGAATAAATACTAAAGATTGTGTTTTTAATTAGTTGTTCATTTTTTTTTTTAGGGATAAAAGTTATTTAACCCACTATGGTGTTATATGAAAATACAAGAAATCTTTTTCTGTAGTTAGATTAGCCAGACTGATTGAGTTAAAACTGTCTGATAACATAAAGGAGCAGACCGGTTACAGGTTAATTCCGATACAACACAAATTTAACATGATATCAACGCATATATAACATGGAATATTTTAGGCGTTAAAACATGTTTGACATCTTAGTAAAATTACAATCTTACCTGTTAATAATCCTAAAGAAGGGAAAACCATTCTATGGAGGAAAAGGTGAAAATGTTATTTTTTAACTGTGGAAATGGCATTTTATAGCAACAGTCAAGCAAGGTGGTGTTAGTGTTATGCTATGGTGTCTGCATCCGTTTCTAACACCTTCAATCCTTAAGGAGAATGTTTGACAATGAGCTCAAGTGTTTGTATCCAACATCTATTTACCTAAATAGGAACCTTTTTGGTTTCTCTCTTTGAGTTTTAGGAATGATTTGATTAGTTGTTTGACCGACTGTTTAATTCTGCATCATCTGTTTCCTTGCAGTTAATCAGACGTCTGCTATACCAAAGACCTGGAGAAAACCAAATGAAACGTTCAGTGCTGGAGACGCGCATCAAAAGGAAGATGAGGTCAGGAGAAAAAAAATGAAATTGTTTGTGAATAAATGTGAGAGAAACGATGTTGGCAGAAGACCAAGAGGAGAAGATATGCACGTGTGGAAACGGCTCGTCTTTAACCATCCTGTTTGGCTGTTTTAGACTTTTGTTTGTGTTTTTTGATGAGTGCAGCTCCTGAAGAACAGTTGTCAGGTCATCAAAAGATGGCCAACAAACAAGTGGCTTCAGGCTGCCTGTTTTAGAAATAATGTAAAGGGTTTATGAGGGCAAGAGCTCCAGTTTGTGGTGGAGAGGGAAGTTTTTAGGGACTGACTGAAATGTTTAGAAGTTAGAACAGTTTTTAAACTAGAGGACTGTTTTCCTGACAGTCTTCCTTAGCGGATAACATCCTTCCAACCCAGAGTGACTTTAAAACCCTTAGAGAATTCATACATGTTTTACGGGATCTTAAAGAAGGTGGAAGTCAATGGTTCTCATTCATTTTCAAATAAGTTTCGAAAAAATTCAATTTTGAAATGATAAAATTTGACAAAGAATCATAACAGTTTGTGCTTTGATTTAATACAGCTGTTATTGGAAGTTCAGTGATCAGTAGAGAAGCAGAAGTGCCATCGTTCCAGAGAAAACATGCATCTGAAAAACGAATGTGATTTCTTGTACAGGAGGAGCCCAAAGTTCTGGATTCTCCTGACCAGGCCCTTCAGTCGGCTCCTCTCAGTTGCAGTTCTGCCCCCCTGCCGTCTGTCTTCCCCTCCACTGCTGCTGCTCTGACACCTGCTCCCACCAGCAGCCCCCATGCTGATGTAAAGCCCACCGTTTCTGAGGAAAACGGCGAAGCAGAGTCTGAGCCCCTGAGGAACGGAGCGGGCCACACGTCAGAGACGGAGAGCAGCGACAGCGGAGCCACCCCTGGAGACAAGGAGAACTCCACGGAGGCTCCTCAGGATGTGGAAGGTTAGAACCGGAGGATCTCAAGTTTCAGCAAAATATCTGGGCTCTCCGGGTCAAAAGGGGATTAACAAAATGTTATTCAGCAAATATATGTACTAAACTGTAGAGTATCAGAATTCTTGTCTCATGTCTCGGTACCATTTTCAGAGATTTTCTTTCTCCTAAAATCTTCTCCCTGTTGGGTTTTTCCAGACCTTGCTGATCTGACTGGGAAGCGACAGTATGGCAGAGACTTCCTGTTGGGCTTCCAGTTCATGCCTCAGTGCGTACAGAAACCTGAGGGGCTCCCGCCAATCAGTGATGTTGTGCTGGACAAGGTTAGTTAGACGCACTAATAAGGTGTCAACGAGGGTCAGCTGCTCCACTTTCACAGCAACCTGTTTTCCAAAGCCTGTTTTCTACAGCATAAGAATAATAATTTCAAATTACTTTTGGATGAAAGCTTCTAGAGCCAAAAAAAAAATCCTTTTAGAAAAACTTCTTTTTTTTCAAAGTCAAAAACTTTTCAAAGATGTTCCGGTTTCTTTATATGTATTTTTAGATAAACCCAAAATGAGAAAAGTGGATCATTATTACTAGTTTTAGTTGCTGGGGAATATATTTTTAAGTGCTGTTGAAATAAAGCCATAAACAATACTCCTTAAACATCTACAAATATTCATCTTGTAGCTGTTTGACTGACATGATCAGTAATTTCCATAGTTTTCCTTTTCATCTAATTCTCTTCGCTAAGTAAGATTGCCCATGTCAGTGGGAGACTCGCGTCGTAACAGGAGCTCCTGCGGCTGGTTAAACACCAGCTGTCAGCTACAGTAATAATAAGGTAATTAAATCTTCTATTAGGAATTACGCTTCATTCATCTGAATGTGAGTTTTAAAATTTGCCGTTAGTTAATCTGAATTATAGCTTATTAGATGGAGAAAATATCCCTCATAAAACGTCCTGCTGGGACGTCTTTGAAGGTGTTGTTCATAAACACGTCTAAAGATGAGTCAATAAAGTTATTTAGTTGGATGAAACTTATTAATTATGAGCATAATCATTGGTGCTGATTCTGCTCTGGGTAATCTACCCAATTAAAGTCATTTCTTTTTCTGCTGCCTCACTGTGACGCTCTGCATGGGAATGGTTTTAGTTGGTCTGAACGGCTGGATCAAAGTCACAGCAGGGTGGTTTGCTGCTCAGATCCACTTATATGTACGAGTGGAGCATATGGCCTGCTGAAATGCTGTTTTGATTAAAATCACATTGCTATTATGTCACCCTTGGCAGCGTTGGGAGGACATGCTCCTCCCCCTCTTTTCTTCGAAAAGGACGGTGAACAGTTGATTGGTGCCGTCCCAAAGTTTCTCTTTTCTCACAGGAAGAAAGTTGAATTTCTCTGGAAAAAGCTTTCGAGAGGAAGTCGAGGACGGCTCAACGTCAAAGAGCCTGATTGGCTATCCCTCGGTCTCACCCTAGGACCACATCTGGTTCTAAAGTTCTGCTTGTTTCTCAGTACAAGTCAGGTTTATTTCAACATCATTTTAGGAAAGAAAAAATTCCTATAAATCAAACTGTGAAGCTCTGATCTACCCATCATTAATCACAGGTCAGCGTAAGAGGGGAGAAATTCTACACTCACAGGGCACCCTTCTGTTGCTGGGTTTGCAAGAGGATCACTGCGCCCCCTGGTGTTCATCCCAGCCTTTATCTGTGCACACATGTGACAGTATATATGCTTTGTTTTTTGCAGATGAACCAAAACAAGTTGCCATCTCGGGTGGTGGACTCCAGGGTGATTTCTAGGGGACCTGATTTCACGCCTGCTTTTGCAGATTTTGGGCGACAGATGACTGGAGGACGAGGAGCTGCTGTGAGTCAGATGCAAACCCGATGCACCAAACAAGATCCCAGATTCATTCATACAGTCACATGCATCGACACCAAAGGAAAAAACATGTTTTTGGGGTCAATTCTGCATCAAACTCTGATTATATGAAGAAAATCCAGACAAAATGTTATATAAATTAAACTGCTATATCTTGTGATGGTATATATTTTATATTTCTTAATAATTTATTGTAACAGCCTAATATAGCAATAAACCTTTGTTTGGATTGCTGCTTTGTTTACAGTAACTTCTCAGTAGTTTTTGTTGTATCACCTACAAGCCGAGATGAAAACGGACCTTCTGTGTTTTTTTCTGTCTCTATTCGTAGCTCATGAACATGGGGACGCGACGGCCTCCGCCCAGGAAGATCATCGTGAACGTGTCCGTTAACGATGACGTTCAGCTGAAGAAGTCGGAGAACGCCTGGAAGCCCGGCATGAAGAGGGAGGGCCTTCCAGAGGATCCAGAGACGCAGAAAACTCAGGCAGGCAACGAAACAACACAGACGGAGCTAATCTACGTGACTCCTTAGATTCAATCTTAGCTTTGGGGTTTTTTTTTTTGTTTGTTTGTTTTATTTCTGGTGCTGCAGGAGCTCTTCAGGAAGGTCCGCAGCATCCTCAACAAGCTGACGCCACAGAAGTTCAACCAGCTGATGCAGCAGGTGACGGATCTGACCATTGACACAGAGGAGAGGCTCAAAGGAGTCATTGACCTGGTTTTTGAGAAAGCCATTGATGAGCCCAGCTTCTCTGTGGCTTATGGACAAATGTGTCGGTTCCTCGCTAAGGTAAGCAACTCTACCACCGATCTAAAAGGCTGCAGTGAAAGAAAGAAACCGAGGAAAGATAGTTTAATGTGAATATACACATCTACATTAGGTCGGGTTATATTCCTTTTCCTACCGTCGTTTTCTTTCTTGGCAGCTCAAGGTTCAGATGACAGACAAACCCCACACCACTGTAAATTTCCGCGCTCTGCTGCTACACCGCTGCCAGAAGGAGTTCGAGAAAGACAAAGCGGACGACGTGGTGTTTGAGAGGAAACAGAAAGAGCTGGACTCTGCTGCATCGGTTTGTTGTTTTCTTTTTTTATAGTACTTTGGTTTCATCTATAGGAGGAAATGTTCAATGTCTCCTTCTTGGCATCAGGCTGCAGAGCGTGAGCGGCTTCAGGAGGAACTAGAGGAAGCCAAGGACAAGGCCAGGCGGCGCTCCATCGGCAACATCAAGTTCATCGGCGAGCTCTTTAAGCTCAAGATGTTGACTGAGGCCATCATGCACGACTGTGTGGTTAAGCTGCTGAAGAACCACGACCAGGAGTCCTTGGAGTGTCTCTGCAGGCTGCTCACCACCATTGGAAAGGACCTGGACTTTGAGAAGGCCAAGGTGAGCTGCAGGACGGAGCTTTAACAAGTTTACTGAGGGTTAAAGGTGCTTCACACAAGTTTAAAGGTTTCATTTTATTTAGTTCTTTCCCTTAAATATCCCTAAAGTTGCCTTACAAGTTCAATGGGCTTTAAATGTCCTCTTTTTATTGTGGTGCTTTTGCTCTTCTTTCCTGTGCATGTGCACAACACTGGAGTCCTTTCACCCTGTGGCCAAACTCTGGAACTGGTGCTGTACTGCTTTAAATCAGTCAACTGAAAGCGCTCAAGTCTCTACAGAGATATGGAGTTAAATGATGGAGTTTAATGGCTCAATTTAAAGGATTTAATTAGAAAACAAAAGGACTAGCAAGTTGGTAGTTACTGGGGAAAGAGCCGCCAGAGTTCTAAACATGCCTGCCATCTCTGCTGGACACAAAACATAAAGAAATAGTGTTCTGTATGTGTAAACATAAGGTGGGTGTGTCGGCTTTGCTTTTGATTTAGGATTTGTTTACCCTTAAACAGATAGACTGTATTCTGCCACCTATAATCTGTATGTCGTCTAAACAAATGTTTCCCTTTATAGAAAAGTAAAACACATTACCTGCCTTCACTGGTACTATCTTCACTGTAATCAAGGTGAGCATGTTTCTGCTAAAAGCTGTCATCAGCAGCCTAAAAGAAAACATCTTTTTCAACAGTCTTGATGTAACCTGGCATAAGCCAGATTGATGCGTGTTGTCGAATTAAAAATTTATACACGTATCAATCTGGGAAGGTTTCATTGAGATGTGTTGACTAAAGGGAGGGACATTCAGTGTAATTCTTAAAGGTGATTGGGTACCTGCCTCCCATGTCGAGTTTTGAGCCAATCACAGCAGCAGAAGCAGCTTGATTTGTTTCACAACTAGTGGAAGTAATTGTTAAACAAACTCGATCCGGTTTGGGGGAACGTGCAACCATCTCCCCAAACACAAAGGCAACGTCCTTATTCTCCTTTTCCAAAAATAATAAGAGTGTATTCCAGCTGAAACCAGTGCAGCCATGTTTGTTTTGCTTCAGCTTTCTGCCTCTGGTAGACGCAGTGACATCATACACATCCCTGCATTTGATTGGTCCGAACATCTCAGTACCGAGGCCAAACCTATCTACTGGCTCCTGGTTGGATTTGTGTTTTCGGTGGTTTGTGTTTATTATTGCTGTTTTACTTTTAAACTCTCAACGTTTTTAAGTCCAAGTTTTTTTTCTTCTTCTTTTTTTTTTTTGTCATTATTTTCCCCCCCTAATTTCCCCAAAAAGATCAATAAAATACATTAATTTCAAAAACCGACTTTGATTTTAATAATCTCCTTTGAGAGGTGCCATTAATTTAAATTGCAGCCAAATTTAAGCTGTACTTAAACAATGTTTCATTATAAGCAAAGAAAATATTAAAAAAAAGCTAAATGTTTACAGCTGGTGGCGTTACACAGTCAGCTAGCTGATCAGTCATAAGTAAACATCTGAGAACAAAAAGGGATGTCAAGCTACCCTCAGCACACAGATATTCAAAAAGAAAATACATCCGTCAGCAAAAGGTATGGAGGAACTAGTTTGATCAGAGCCTCATAATGCTGATCTCCCAGAACCGCTGTGGTTTTTCCCCCAGATAACAGATCCAGCCATCCTTAAAAAAAAAGGTTCATCTTCTAAATCAAGCAGAATTTTCATTTCTGTTTTTCTCTACAGCCTCGCATGGATCAGTATTTCAACCAAATGGAAAAAATAGTCAAGGAGCGGAAGACGTCGTCTAGGATACGATTTATGCTCCAGGATGTTATAGACCTGAGACTGGTAAGCCTTCCATTCTGATAGTGGTTCATTCAGGTTTTATGGTGCTTTACTTTTCTCACTGAGGTTTGTTTGAATGTTTCTGTCATGTTGGCCATTCAGGTCAGGCAGTGTTGGACCATCAACCTCATTTTAACATTTCAACTCTTTTTCTACAAATACTGCTGGAAGTAAATTAGCAGATCCTGAACTATATTAGACTAAAAATGATAAGGAGGGACAGTGACGTAGGAAGCTCCCTCATACCACCTCAAATTAATATTACTGTTTAAAACAAGCTATTTGTTTCGATGACTAAATACAACTGAGGAACATCATTCGATGAACAAACCAAGATGCTGAGGGGAAGCGATCTGAGCAGTGGTGCAATAACTGCATAAAATAATCTGAAGAAATCCTGACCTGCATGAATATCACAGCATTCAGGCCCATTAAACCTAAACAAGCCTGAGATGTTTCCTTTAGGGAGTGAAAATAAGCATTTCTATTACAAATGTGCACAAAACTATGTTAATATTCTCCTAATTTTGAAAATGCACATTTTCACAACTGTTATTTCCATTACATAAGAAATGGAATTAAAATTGCACATGAATATGTTTTTTGTTTATGCAGTAACATGATGCATCCATATGTCAGCCTTGGTTCTAGTGCTCATCGTCATGAATTAAATGTAAAAAATACTCGATCTCTTCATGAATCCTAATATCCTGCAACTTCAACCTCCAACTACCTCCAGTCTTCTTCTTTATCATTTTATAGGGCAGTAAGCTTCAGCTGCAGATCATGTAACTCGTGCAATGTGGGGAAAAAGGTGTTTTCATTGCAGTTTGGTGAAATAAAATATCAGTCTGATCAAACAACCAGGTCTTCGAGTGGAAACTTTTCATCAAACCCTTTTTTTTTTTTTTTTTTTTTCAAAATTGCATTGTTTCCATTTAGCAAATTCATTTCCTAATAACAATTTGATGGTTCATAGAAACACAGCTTTTTGATTCAGAAAGAGTTGGAACAATTGGTGCATCAGCTGGAATTTGTTTGTGAAAAACCTTTTTTTTTTATGTTTTATAAGAAAATAAAAGCAAATCAGGAAATGTCAAACATTTGGATAAGATTGATTCCTAGTCAGTCTTTTAATTTTAGATAATAAGAAAAGAAGATTAGTCCTTTGGGGTATCATTGAAAAGGTTTATATTATGAAATCCGTTAGGATTTGCTGTTTATCTGTTTAAATCTGCATCCATTGCAGCACAACTGGGTCTCCAGGAGAGCCGACCAGGGTCCAAAGACCATCGAGCAGATCCACAAGGAGGCAAAGATTGAAGAGCAGGAAGAGCAGCGAAAGGTGCACCAGCAGCTGCTCTCCAAGGACAGCAAGAGACGGCCAGGTCAGTCTGGGAATCCTCTTTAAGGCTTAGAGTCGAACAGTTACAGTGACTCTGCTGTACTGCAATCATGCAGGCAGGCTTCTGCTCTGCACAGCCTGCAGAAATCCCATTGTGCCCAGCAGCAGACAGGAAGCCCCCCTACTCCCGCCCATCTGTCAGCAGACTTTAAATATTTCATCATTTACAGAAAGAAACAGTGGAGAATGTCTTTACATCAGTTCAAGGGCTTTAAGACATTTCCCTTGGATAAAATGTTAAATATCAGCGAATCATTTCATCCATTTATAAATATTCTTGTTCCCTCGTCTGTGGTGGATCCGTTGGGTGACCTAGATCCAAGAGAGCAGAGGGACTCACGCAAAGAGGAAACCTGGAACACGGTACCCATGACAAAGAACAGCAGGACCATCGACCCCAATAAGATCCCAAAGATCTCCAAGGTGAGTCGTGGGGCATGTAGTGAGAGAAAGACGCCAACTTTCTCCCTCCAGCTGTCTGGGAGGCAGTAATAATTGGGGTTTACGGGCACACAGAAGGAAGGAGAGAGTTCCAGCTAACACACAGATCAATGCATGCAGGCTAAAATAAACACTCTCAAACATTAAAAGCCTGCATAGCAAAAAACAATCTAAAATAAGTCACATTTTCTTACATTAAGTGTATTTACCCCTAATTGAAATTAAGTAAATAAGATGATCTGCCAATGGAATGAGTATTTTCTACTCCTTAAAATATGATAGATATTATACACTTGAAATAAGACTGCACTTATTTTTTATTGCTAAAGTAATTTTTCTTATCCCACTGGTAAATTGTCTCACTTATCTGCTTAATTAGAAAGAGATGCACTTGTTTTAAGAAAAATCGGCTCACCAATTTTCCATTTTTTTGCATAGTGTGACAATAGACTCTGGACAAAAGAACATTTAAGGCCATAAAAGCAATGAAACCCTGGAGCCAGACATATATATGCTCGTGGTCAGTTCAGAGGAAAATCTGTAAAGAATTTGTTTCCAAAAATTTGGTGGAAAAAGAAAAGAGAAACAAAAATGACTGTTATGATTTTTGGTAAAATTGCCCAGTCCTCAGAGTTACTGTAGCTCAGATATTGATATTGATGCTGCTTCTGACGTAAAGCTGTCTTTAATACACAGTTCTATGACCATTTACAGTGAGGGTCCTAAAAAAATGAAAATATTCTGCCTGAATGGTTCAAATAATCAATAATTGATTATTTTTATGTAACTTTTTTTTATGCAGCCAAAGTATCATTTTTAATCACTGTAATGGAAGCAATAAAGCTTTTTGATTTTTGGATGGATTTTCTTTAATCCTGAAATTAAAATAAAAGGAAAGCAAACTGTTTCTTTTTAATCATGGAAAGAAAACCTCACTCATCTATAAAAGTTCTGAATGTTTCCACCAGATATGTCCATCTTTCAAATAATAAAATGAGAAACTTAAAAATGACGGCCTGTAATTACTTCTCAAACCAAATGCTCTGTTGTGCTGTTGAATGCGCACCGTTCGGCAACGGGAATTTAGATGCTGAGAATGTTTTTCACGTCGTGGCATGTCCCTCAGCCTTAAGTGTTTGCCCTCATGCTTTCCTTTGGCAGGATGTTTTACTCTGAGAAAATTGTTTACACACCAACAGGATGGCTCTTCTGCAGTATAACTGCTTCAGCTGGTCTGCATTACTGTGGTTTGGCTTTAGTAGTTCACTCCTTTGCCCCCTGCTGGAAATGTTTGGCACTGATTAACAGACATTAAATAATGTTTGGATAAATAGATAAAAACATCTGATCTGCCAGGTTTTCCACAGATTAATACTGAAACGTATGTTTTTACTCGTGCTGCACATTATGAGCTCCAATAAACGGGTCACTCTCTGAACATTGGCTTCGCTTTTAGTCTCTTTTAGTTCTAAAACCATTCAAATAGATTTTACTAAGGAACATTCTCATTGCATAGCTTTAAAGTTGGATCTGTCTGCAAAGTTGTTTTTTTTAGCTTAAGAGACATTTTTTTTTTTTTTTTAGCCTCAGATGGATGAGAAGATCCAGCTGGGCCCAAGAGCTCAAGTTACGTGGGTGAAGGGCAGCAGTGGAGGAGCCAAAGCCAGCGACTCGGGTAGGACACTAACGCTACGTATGATTGAACAAAACTCCATTTAAAGTATCAACAAAAACAAATTGTTCTTTAAGTTGATTAACTGATGAAATGAATCTCAAATATGAACCAGTGGTTCAGGTATTAAATGGTTGCTTTTAACTTTTCCTGTTAGCTGGACGTTAAAGAGTCTTTATCTAACATTTTCTCTTCTTTTTTTCTTTCAATCCACTAAAGGTTTTCTAGGAAAGTCTTTATTTTTATTTTTTTTTTTTTGCTTATGTTTGTCATTCCTGTTTTCCTCTCGCTTCAATCTATCAGAACTATCTCGGACGGCTGGTCTGAACCGTTTCTCTGCACTGCAGTCCACACCTTTACCTCAGCCTTCCACCACCCCTCCACAGAACCCTGACTATGACTCAAGAAGAACTCTGGGAAGGTAGGACACCATCCCAGCTGCATCGTCTCCATTTTGTCTAGACACCTGTGTTCCCCTTCTTTATGAACTTTTTTGCGTCTCCTCTTAGCAGTCGGAACAACTCGGTCAAGGAACGTAGTGAAAAGCCACTGATCTCGGCCCAGCCTTCATCACGGCCCGGTCCGTTCGTCAGAGGCGGCAGTTCCAAAGAGCTGCTGGAGACTCCAAACCCAGAGGAGCTGAGGAGAGACCGCGATCGAGAGGGAGCGGAACCCCGGAGGCCTAGCATCGCCGAGGAGAAAACTGAACCGGAGCGAAGCAAAGTCAGGGAACCAGGTCAGAACACCGAGAGCTTATAAGGTTGTCTGTAACGTGTTTGAAATGTCCTGGACAATGACAGGAAGTGATGAGCGTTTTTGTGGTCATGTAACTACAACCTGTTTTTGTTGTTTTACTACGTCCTGTTAGTTAATGTATGGCTCATCAAAACGATTCAGTTTGTTAGAATAAGATGTGAAGGATGGAGTTTTATAAGACCTGACCCAGCATTGATTGAAATGTTTCTCTTATTACAGTGAAACCCGAGCCAGTGGTTCAGAAGCCAGACAGACCTGCTCGGTCGGAGGAGGAGATTGAAAGGAAGTCAAAGTCCATTATTGATGAGTTCCTGCACATAAACGATTACAAGGTAGCTCTGGATTCAGTGATCTGTCAGACCTCAACAGCTTTTTAACATTTAGGGATTTCAGGGCTGTAGTCCTGACAAGAGCTGCGTGAATCAGCAGGTTTTGTTTCTGTAATCTTTTGTCTTTTTATACAGTTGTGTTCGAAATAATAGCAGTGCCTTTAGAAAAATGAGTAAATGTCAAAATTCTTCAAAGAAATTGTAC
>JAUZNJ010102747.1:0-20999 GCA_034780135.1 Jordanella pulchra | reverse complement strand
AGGCCTCTCTCATCTTTTTAAGTGGGAGAACTTGCACAATTGGTGACTGACTAAATACTTATTTTCCCCACTGTACCCCCACATGATCTTCTTTCAATCCTATTTCAGTTATTTTAGCCATAAACTGAACAAGAACTACTGGGTCTGTGTTAACATCTGCTGCCTCTTGTGCTAGGAGAGACCTATCCAATATGTCGGCGATTCTCCAGCTGTCCACATGAATGTCTATGGCTGAAAATGCCTTTATCAGATAGGTGGTAAAAACTGCAAGAGCCAAGATACAAAAGCTAATATTTATTGCTGGAAGCTTTAAGTATCTATTAGAAAAGATTACATATTTTTTTTAAACCAAAAGCCATGTCTTCAACATATGAAACCAGCATGATTAGAGAAGTAAACTTAGTGGGTGAATTCTAATGACTTTGCAAACATTTTTTGAAAGCAAACACAATTGTACAAATCCCCAGCAGAACTTAGTTTAACTAAAAAAAGTAGCAGACAAATCGTTCAGAGGCTTTACTCAATCAATTTGTCATATTTAACCCAAATCATCTTAAATAGGAGTCTTTTTACTTCTTCCTCTGTAAGAGATGTATTGAGTTTGAAGAACCAACACTTTCATTAGTCTACACTGATGAACTATGCAGCCACATGAGTTGTTCTAACACATGTATCCATCTAGCGTTTTACATTACTTTAGCCTTTTTTGGTTCCCCTTGCCTAATTCTCCTCTGTTTAAAACAGCAGGTTCTTTATTATTGTTTATTTGCCTTAATTTAGTTGTATTTTCTCAGTCCAGTTAGCTAATGGTTTTTATTTCTTTCCCACAAGCAGAGACCCCCTAGGTTGTTTCAAAGTAATTTGGTTCCACCTGAGGAGACATACATGCTTGCTCAAGCGCACAATCAATATTAATCGACTTTGAAGGGAGGCAAAGGCATATCTCCAAGTAGATGTAGCTGCCTGGAGATAATAGTTTAGGTAGGCTGAAATGTTTGGATTGCCGTGGTCTCTGTTGAGGTTATTAATGACCTCGAGCAACTCTTTGTCTTGGCATTGCTGTCTTATTCATTTCTTACTCCCACTCAAATAGCTTTTTTGTTATCACTCCATCTTGGTGAAACTTTTGTTTTACTTAAGGCTCATATCAATAAGCTGTGATTAATTGCATAATTGTAAGACAACACTTAGTAGTTAATATTTTCATGGCTCATATGAGCAAGTCTTAGTCGATAGGGCATTGATCTTATATTATTGCTGCCTTAAAAATAATTCCTAACCTTTTTTGTTTACTGCATATATATATATATTATATATATACTGTATATAGGTTATGAAGTTATGGAGGTTATGAATTACATTCGCATTTGATGTGAACACACTTTGGTAAGTGTGTACGTATATGTACGGTTTTGAAAGTTAGAATGCTGTCCATGGTTCTGAAACACTGACTATTTGGAAATTCCTTCTTCTGTCTACTTTATTCCTTTACTATGGTTGTGGCCTATTTCTTAAAATAACTTTTTCAATATTTGCAAACACATTGTTTGATTTGTATGTCTTGTAGTCTTCCACTTGGCAAGGTTACCATCATAAATGAAAGTTAGTTCTCATCTGACAAATCTGCACAAATAATCTTTGGAAAAAAGTTTTGCTTGTTCCTGAAGGAAGTTGTAAAGTCCAGGTTAAGATTGATGATATTGATTTCAAGTTTGTTGCATGTATGATTTTTTTGATTGACTGCAAACACACAAATGTATAATATTTGAAAAAGTTGTTAAGCATTTTGCAGCGAGAGCCTTTTGTTGTTCCTATTTTTTGAATAAGGGTTATGAACAAAATTGGTACAGGCAAAACTTATTTCTCTAACTTTTGTCTCATAGACACAGTGCTTGTTAGAACCTCCTGAACCTTTTTTTATTATTATTTTTCCCATTCATCTTCTAAAATAGTTAAAACACAGTAAGTCTGGATAGAAATGATCTGTGAAAATATCTTTTCATTTCTGGTCTATTGAAAAACATGAATTTGCTTTAAGAATGTGATTTAAGAAGAAAATAACCTGCACCAGGTTTTACTTTGAATTGCTATACAAATACAAATTTAATGCAAAAGATCAAAGTGTAATGAGGGGACAATGTAATGCCCCCCACCCCCCTCCCCCCCCCCCCCCAAAAAAAAAAAAAAAATCAAATAAGTAAACAAAGAAACAAACAAACAGAAAACAAAGGAATATTTGAATAAAAACACATATACATTTTTTTCAACATGTTTAAAATAAAAGTTTTAAAATTGTCAGATTTTTAGAGTCATTTTTCACAAATGCATCATTCAAGCATTATACTGTTTTGTGAACTGTCCAACAATGAGGAGAGGACATAATCAAAAGCTTTGCTAAAAAATTAAAATACAGGTTAAGATTTTCAGTGTGAAATTCATTATTTTAACTTTTATTTTTGGCCTAAGAGTCCATTTTATTTGACCAAGTTTGAAAACCGTACAAAATAATAATAACTAAAAACAATTAATAGTAAAAAATAATAATGATAATACGAAAGGATATGTATAGAGCCCCTCGTAGCCCATCTCAAAATCCTACAAACTAAAGTAGAATAAAGTAAAACATTATTGTGCTTTGTAACCAGTTATGTTTTGATAGATATATTTTTGTCAAATTCAAGTAAATAAGTAGTTTGGTATCCTATTTGTGTATGAACTGTCATGGTTACTACGTGACAGAGCATACGCTGAGTGAGGGGCGGTGAAAGCCGGAGAAGGCTGGACATGTTTGAATCCATGGCCAAACTCTTCTGGCCTACTTATTTTAACAGCCCTCGAAGGACCCAGTCCAAGTAGACCTGATCTTTAGAAGGTGCAGCCCCTGAAATCAAAGACAACCCATGTCACTGCTTCTCCATTCACTTGTCTATATTGAGTAAAGGAAGAAAAGCTCAACAGTCCCCTAGTGGATCCTTTAGGCTATGACATTAAACTAACCCCTATTTCAAATAAATGAACTTCTTTGCTTTTTTGCATATTATGAACCAGATTAAGAAAATTTATTCATTAAGGGTTATACCCTGCAACACCATTTCTCACTCTTGAGCTGTAGTTCAATGTAAGTGAATTATGTAAAATTTTGTATCAATTCCAATTATTCATATCCAGGGCCTTGAAATTCTATCAAATTAATAAAATTTCAAGGACCAATGGGAACTTGATAAAACCTTTTTTAGCTTAAAAGGTTTAATCTGCATCACTGTCAGCATCTCTAAACTGGCTGTTAAAAACTTTGACCCCACCCATCCCATCCCAGAGCTGGACATGGCAAGTGGGTCCTTGCTCAGTCTGTCCTTCAGTTTGGGGTTCCTGTACTGAGAGATGTTAGTGACCCCTGTTTTAGTGCAAAATCATATGATACGTGCAGCATTTTTTTTCAATCAAAATTTGAATTTTCCCTCTATCGAATATACACCAACCTCTGGATGTCTGCAAGTCACCTCCTGACAAATTCCCATTAAAACGACATAACATGTCAGTGGTTGAAGCTTCTGATTGATAGGACTGATCTATTCAGAAAGCTCTCAGAGCAGCCTGCAAGTAGACAGGTGAGGGTAAAATCCTGTCACTCAACAGTTCAACTTCAATTATTTTTTAAACTCTGCTGCCTTTGGCTGGAGCAACAGGGAGCAGGATGAACACAATTAATGAAGCTATATGTTAAGGATTAAGTGACACAGCAAAAGGCTTTCACCACGGAAGCCTCTATCTTAAATGGATTCTAAAAAAGAAATAAGAAAATCAAGCAGCCTCAAACTTAAGCTCAAGTTATATCAAAAGGAAGAATGCATAAAGAATGAATATTTTCTCCTGCCCTTTGGGCAAAGTGTATTTTTCTAGCATTTGTTTTAACATGGTTTAGTTAGTACTGGATAATCAGAAGTGTTTGGGCAGAAGCTCAGCGATATTGCAACAATCACAGGAATGTATTGGTTAGGTGAGATGTAGCCTTGTGCTTCTGCTGTTTTCTTGAGATAAGACAAGGCCAATTTCATATTTTTTCTGCTTCGACAGGAGCTAGCAAGTTTTATTTCTGCTGGATGGTTTGGCCATTGTTCATGTGTCAGAAGTGAATTCCATTTGGCAAGAGTAACCCATTTTCCTCTTTACTTTCTCTTCTGTGTTTATTTTCCCCACAAAACTCTTCCTTAAAAATCAAGGGTATGAATTTACACAATTGTTCAAAAATAATTAGAGAAATCAGTATACAATATGCAGTTTATTCCTGTTAAAAGCAAAACATAAATAACTTTTACAATGAACATCAAAATGTAACTAGATTTTCTGAGAATACAAAAAAACACCTATATAAAACACCTATAATCTCTTCTGTGACATGCAATGTCCCATTGACATACTGTCAGACTGTACTTGCATGACATGGATTCTAACAAAGAACAACAGAACACACATGGCAGATTTGATAAAGATGGAGAAGATGCAGATAGAGGAGAATGAGAATAGTGTTAGTTTGTTAGCTTTGTCATCATTATTTACAGCAGTAGGTTGTAATCTGAGCCTCTACCATGACCAGAGATTAATTCTCCTCTGTGCAGGGCTTCTCTGAGCACCGCAGACCTTAAAGCTTTGGGACTGACTGGTTTCCCATGGTGATCTTGTCAATCCTTTCCAAACAGAAGTAGACTATCCGCATACTGTAAGAAGCCATATGCTTACTTCAAACACCGAGCTTATTGGCCACCACGCAAAACAAAAGAAAGGGACTGAATTGACATCATGATCACACGCAACTGTTGAACTCATGTGAACCTATGGCACCCAATTTTTTTTTTTTTTCATTTTCTACAACAAAATGGCTTCTAGACATGGCCTAGAGAGGTACAGAAAAGATCTGCAGTTGTTTTAATGGACCCTCACTTCGCGGACTGTGAGGCAGTCTGACTGGGGGGACTTGTGGACCAGAACGGGTGAAGAACCGGACTCTGTGCCTTCGCTGGGGAGCAAAGCACCTGAGCAGGCCGATGCGGGAGGAAAGCTAGTCTGTCCGGACTGGCGCGGTGGCGAAAATCTTACCTGGGCAGCCCTGCCAGTGCAAGGTTTGGGTGCTGATCAGTTTTGTGGCTACAAGATAAGTAAGGGCGGGATTTAGGCAAAGACACTGGATTGCTGGTCTGGAGCTGCAGGCTAGCGTGTACCCCACTAAGGAGTTCCTGGCTCGGGGGCAGGACAAGTCTGGAGCAGCCTGCAGGTGCTGCAAGGTGAGGTTGGAGTCATGTTCATACATCTTGGGTCAGTGTCCGTACATGCAGGGCAGTCGGATTAAGAGCCCCTGAGGCTGAGAGGTGTGGCTGGATGGTAACCAGGGATGTTTGAGTGGTAGGTGCTGCAGTTGGCCTCAGGATCCCCAACCTGGTTTGCAAGAGGGCCAACACGGGGCTCATCCTTGATGTGACCATTCGATATGAGCTAGATGCGTTCATTTTGCCTTCGCTGCATTGAAAAAGGTGGTGCGAAGGTCATGGGTTTCTCCATTGGGGAGCGGGGAAATTGGCCATCAAGCAACAACACGGTGTTGACGGAGTTAACAGAAACTAAACTTATGTCTATAACAGTTTCACCAATAATATCCACTACATATTTTGAATCATCTGTTACGGGCTTAATGAAAAGAAATGCCCCTGGAACCCCTAAAACTGCCTAATAATGCCATGACCAAATAATAATTTTAATAATTTTAAAGATATCTAAATTGTCAAAGAATAAAAGAAAACACGAATAACACTTACATTCTAATTGGTTATATATTGGTTGTATAGAAATGCAGGAACTTTGAGAGAGAGATATTCAATGAAATTTTATGTGTCTTTTTTATCTGAGTTTTTATCCAGATATCTACAGTAAAATACTGAAATATCTATTCTGGATATAATTTAGGGATTCCATAATGTCTGCCATAATATTATGTCAGACTTTAAGAGTTATTGGCGGTAAGTTTTAAAGTTCTTTTTTCATGATGAGATTTTTTTAAAGCGTTGAAATTTATCTTCACAGGTTTCAAGTGTCAATTCAGTCTTCTTCAGAAGTATCATCAAACATCCGCTGTAACGTGTCCTTATCAGCTGATGGAACCGTGTAGGTAAGACCTGTTGGGCTCATCTGTCAGTTTGCCTGGTGGGCCACATGTCTTGTTGTGTAGCCTAGACAGCGAGCCAGACTGTTTACTCTCTGTCTAATAGTTCATTCTCACTGAATGCATTTTGGGCATCAAAAACACTAAACGCCAAAACTTGAATGCTGCGTCAAAAGCTGGCAAAGATCCTCTGTGCTCTGGTTGTTTATCTGCTCTGTTCTGTTGTGGCAAACTGATGAGGACCTTTGCTTTATTTACTTTGATGAGCTGGAAAAATAGTTTTAACATATTTTAAGCAAGTCAACCTCAAAACATAATCTGTGCAGTCAGCTTATCATGATCATGATCCTGATGAAAAATTCAGTTCTTGATCGGAGCAGCAGAGCCCAGCATTCCGGTGGGCAGCAGGGCCACGAATCCCCATCCAAAGCTCTCTGAAACCTGGCCAGGCACTGTATCAACTCCTCAGCAAAAATATTCACTATTGGCTGTCCTAAAAGCTGCTAGATGATGTCATCACATAATTTCCATATTTCATGCTATCCAGTTGCAGGAAATTCTTAATCCTTCCCCTTGTTTTTTCTTTTTTTTCTTTTGGCTGTCTGTTAAAGCAGCATGGAGAGATCTTAGGGTAGCTGGAAGGAAAAAAATTAAGGAGATTTTAAGATTTTTATTGAGACTTTTACAGAAACAAGCAAAGACAAATTCCTATAATTCAGCCATTTCGTTCCACACTCCGTATCAGTTGGTGGCTTAAATGCACTATTAGTTGTTTTACATTGACTTACATTCAATTTAGTTATTGCATTTATGCCTATCTCTGACATTTACCTTAAATATTATCAGCATTTTTCTAATTTCAACCTAATTCACACCATACCTTTATACTCACTCTCTAAGGTTAAAAATGGGGGTCCATCACATTAGGACCAGTCTTTGGTCCTAATAAGGCTTTTGGGTCCTCAGATGGTCGGTCAATAATCAAAAAAACTATTCTAAATAGATAACATAAACAAGTACACACATACCCACATACCCATCTTTGCGATGAAGAAAAAAACCTTTAAAGTGGTTAAAGTAAACAGATAAGTTATATGAGAAGATAATTGTCCTTTAATATTGTGTGTATTGGTAAAGTCCAGGTTTACCTATATGTGATAAAAGTTTAAACCAGTCAGTTGAAAATAATAAATTTTGAAAGACATTATCATTAAAAACACATTCCAATGCAAGCTGTAGGGAAATTTACCTCAATCCCTGCAATAAGAAGAAAAAACACATTTTATATTCTCTTTCAGTTGCTTACATTCCAAGGGTTAATGCGAAATTATAAGAAGCAACCAGGGATTTTAAAATACCTTAATCATCTTTTTATGCATTTTTTGTTCTCTACGGCATCTAAAACACCTGTCATGTTAAGCCTTGCAAAGCCTCTTCTCCTGAAAGTGAGACACTGGATTGAATTCAACACCTGTAAGTAATCACAGGAACCAAAGCACAGCAGATGAGTTAAGCTTTCGATTTGAGCTGTAATTGCTTCAAGCACGACAGTTGCCAATCCACTATATATTGTAAATAATAATCTCTGTAGACATGTTTGCATAAAATTCTGTTTCCTGTCAGAGAGGCTGAGGGTGTTCCACACTCCTTCCTTTGTAAACTTGTTTCAGTACTCAGAAGCCACAGCCCTGCCCCTGCTGACAAACAAGAAAAGAAATCATTTCACATTTGATTCAGAATTTATGAGAAGATTTTTATTTATTTATTTTGATCAATGCATTTCTTTTTTTACTGCTGTTTGTCTGTATGGTGAAGATCTTCGAATGCCATGGTGGCAGAGGACTCCAGTATCAGAAACTGTGTGCAGTTCCTGAACCTTTTCTTTATCTTATGCATCTTTTAACTGCTTTACTAATCAAAGCTGAAGAGATGAGAGAGGATTTTATTGATAAACCCATATATTTTTGTATTAACTCAGTTACTGCATTTCTCAAGAGCACTATTGTTTACCAAGGAAATGCTTAGCTGGCTCAGACATTACTTTCTGAAGCAGACTCAGCCTTTTACTTGTGCTGTAAAATAAGCCGGCATATGTTGAGATTTTTGATACATGCGTCAACAGGGGCTTTCTGGGATTATGGAGTCTTCTCTTGGAGCTGACCTAAGCGGAGCCCGGTAAAATGGTTTGATCTGAAACCTTGACCTCTCATCACTACTGGTCAGTCTGCATTATATACTGAACCACCAAACTAAGTCTCTAAAGGAATTACTATACACAGAGGAAATCTGCTGAAAAAAGCAAGACCAATGCTCAGTTATAGGACAAAAGCATTATTTTAACCATTGCAACCATTTTTTTTTCTTTAGAGTGAACAGGATTTCTGTAATTCTGACATCTAAAGAAGAGGGTGGCATAATCAAAGCACAGCCTTGGAAACATAATCGGTCTACCTATAACTGTTAGTCATGGAGGCACTTTACAAATTTAAATTATGTAACCACAAGCGATTACTGAATATTAAAGTCATAATAAATTAGGTTCAAAGTTTAATGCAAGCTATTTAGCTGACAAAAAAATGCTTTTGCAGAATAAACCAAAATCGATGGTATTTGCAAGCATTTGAAACATTGTGTCACAAAAGACTAACAGTATCAGTTACCTTTAACACTTTATCTCCACAGTTAATCTTGGTAGTAGGGGAATTGTGGGCATTTTCCTTAATTAAATCCTAACCTGGAATTTTACAAAGGTAGTCTTTTTAAGTTGTCTTTAAACTCATTTTTAATCATTTTTAGGATAAAATAAAAATGAAATTAGACTTAGATTTTTTTCATAACCCCTTTTTTCTTGCAAGGATTCGCACAAGAAACTGACTTGTGTCTATGCAGGTTCATGTGACTGTAGCATTAGAACACAATAGATAAAAGGTTAAAAATGCTGCAACACTTATCAACTCCTTGCAGTTAAGTCCCTTATGTTTGGACTCTCCTTTTGAAGGAATAAAGCCAGGTGTAGGGAAAGCAAACGCGACCTAATGTTAGCACCTTTCAACAACTTAACAAATCAAGGGGAGAGTGCTTCCTTGGGCTTCACTGGTTGCTATTAAAAAATCTAGACACGGCGTGCAGGTGCCGCAGTGGTTAGCACGCACGATCCATGTACGGAGGCCTTAGTCCTCGACGCGGGCGACCCAGGTTCGAATCCAGCTTGTGGTCCTTTCCCGCATGTCTCCCCACCTCTCTCATACCCCCTTTCCTGTCAGCCTACTGTCAGAAAAATGAGCCACTAGTGTCGTAAAAAGCAAAAAAAAGCAAAAAAAAAAAAAAAATCTAGACACTCCTGCACTCTGGGTTGTCCAAGTTTTAATTGAAGCCCAACATCAATACACGCGTGTTAACAAAAAAAAGTTTGATATTCAGGTGACGACACCTTGGACAGTTTGGAAAATCATAAGAGTTAAGTACAAGACAGTTCTTGGGTACACATGTTAGACAATGTACAGAGATGTGCTCCAAGCATTAAGACAGAATTCCATCTGAACTGTTTATATAAAAAGGAGCCCATTTGCCCTGTCAAAATACAGATCTTAATCTATCAGAAATTCTGCAACTGGCAACATTAAAAATTGTTGTCATGAAGTGACTCCATGTAGTCTGACTGTAACCTAGCTATTTAAGGTGCTGTATTTGGCTAAAAATATCAGCGTTGTATCCTAAAAGACTTGTGGCTGTGCTTGACGAAAGATGGTATGATCAACTTTTGAGTTGGGGGAAGCACAGACTCTTCAGACCTTTTTTTAAAAAAATATTCCAGATCTTGTGTTATTCAGTGCAGTTTGTAACAAATGGGAGTAAAATAGTTTAAGGGATATATATTTTTTGCCAAGGCTTTAAAGGTGACTAGATATAGTTTTATGACCTGAAATGAATCACAAAACTGATCACTCAAAAGTGTTTAAAAGGCACATTTATTGTATAAGGTGAAAAATATTAATTCCATTACTTAATTAAAACAGATTTTATATAGAAGACTCAAAAATTGTCTTTGTAAGAAGAGCATTGGAGAAGATCAAAATTCATTCATTGCAGAGTGCTCTTGTAATTTTTGCAATTTTTACTAGTGATGAAACCAAAGTGTCTATTGTCATTTTTTCTTTTGTGCTGATAAATAGACAGACAGAAGGGAAATTATCTCTTCAGTGTTACAGAAAATCAGTAAATGAGTTCTTTGAGAGACAAGTGTGCTTGTTAAAGGAGATTTGAAGGAATATATTAAAGTGTTCCCGAGAAAATCAGCTTCAGATTGGTGCTTTTATTTTTTATTTTTTTGTCCTTTTCTGTTTCGGTTAAGTAATTTTATAGCTTGAGCAGTTATTTAAAAAGTAGAATTAAATGTGGTCTATTTAATATTTTATATCTTTATTGAAATTGTTGGATTCATAGTGAGAAATATTTCTTAAAATTCTGAATATTCTGTTTTAAATCAATATTTCTGCTGCATTTTACATACAGACTAAGCAGGAGATAATGAATGAATGATTGGAAGTATGGATGGACACTTTATCTCTTGTATTGCACTTTTTGCTGCATTCTTTAGCTGATGGTTGTTTCTGTCTTTAGCCAATGGAACGGGATGCAGAGAACCAGATACATTTGTTTTGTTAGAGATAGATGTAGAAAATGTTATTAGTGTGCTCTGTTAGATGTAATAAGGGTTGTGAAATTCCATTGTTTTCTGTTTTATTGACCTTTGAAGACCTGTGATAATATATGATAACACATGAAATTCCTTGTTACCTGCTTTGGAAATTTTGTGGTGTGGGGAAGGATTTCCGGTTTACTGTTACCTTATTTGGATAGTCTTTGGTCTGGGAGTTTGATGCTGCAACTTTAGACTTTGGGAGATGAGTTCCAAGTGGCTGTTCCCTTGATTATAGATAAGAATAAAAGCATGACATCTGGGACACTACTGTTTATCACAGCTAAGCTCAGGCGACCCAAGCCGGTAAGGCTTCCTCTGTAATTTATGCTTATATCAATATTTTGGAATTCTGGAATAAATTCTGTTATATTCTCAAAGATGTTTTTCTCTCTTTATGATTACTCCGAGACCACTTCTCAAATAAAAAACTGGGCTCAAAACAGTTTCAATCCAAAAAAAACAAAAACACTGTTACTGTGTCAGGAATTTTATTAAAAATAGCATTTGTCCAGTAAAAAACTGGAGATCGTTTTTCTTCGCCCCTAATGGCCCAGCTTTGTGAAACATTGTACTTTTGTACCTTTTTTGTAATCATCTAAAGTAAATAAACAATTGCTAAAATGGACTTGTTAATGTATATAGTATTGTCTCAAAATAGGATAATAATAACTATTTAATGCATTTTGCATTTTTTATTTAGCCTTTTGGTACATATAACCTTGTAGCTTTCATATGGAATTCAACATGACCTCAGGAAATCTTCAGGAAACATGCTTCACATCACAGTTGCCTTGTGATGCATCTAAAGCTTTAGTTTTAAAAATTTATAACAAAACTCTTATCCATTCAAATAGTTTTTTAAGTTTTGTACTTTTTTGTTCAAAAACATCATAACCTTACATTATAAATATAGGTAAGGTTTCCTTACCATGCCCCTATCTTGAGAGAAAAAGAGGTCCATAGTATCACAGCCCCTAACATGACTTTAAAAAATTCTCATTCATCAGTGTCATGCCAATCGCAATAAAGGCTTAGGCTTGAGGCAAAATGACTTTCACTCAGTTTTTAATGAAAACTGTTTAACACCCATCCATGAGTCTTTGTCAGTTGTGGCCACTCACACTAAGGAAAGCTGTAGTTGGACTGTGATGTTTTTTTTTTTTATCACAGGGGAACTAATCCTCCTAAACTCATTCCAAGTCAGATAGAAAGCAATGACCAACGCATCATTCTACTGGTCATGGGAATCTTGTATTTGGTGTAATTTCTAAACGTTGCAATCAGAATCTTGGTGAGACTGTTTTTTGCAGTTTCTGGGAATTTCTGTTCATTGTTGGCATTTCCTTTTTACAAAGATGTCTTCCCTTACCACTCAACCGTTAAAGACACAACTGACAACCCTGATATAAAAATTTGGGATGGAGAGAACAGATCAATCGAAAGAGGGTTGCATTTTCGTTGGACAAAAGGTTATTTTTTCCTATGTCTCCCAAACCTGTAGATTTAACTCTGTAATTGTCATGAAGAATATAATCCAATGCCACTGTTTTCTATTGTTATGCAACAGTGAAAACTTGTACAGCCTTATTTGTCAGTCATTTCAATTAAATTCAGTTATTCAAAAAATGATCTGTTTGTAAAAAAAACATGCATGACTATGCTAAAACTTTCCTAATAGTTTAAAAAACTTGTTTGCCTTTTGAAGATAAGCACATATATCTTGAGGGAATGAGATCCTCTATTAATTTTCCTGTTTTAAAGAATAGCTAAGAGAAACATGGTTTTCTCAGATAAACAAGAAATTATGTATTACAAATGATATAAACTCAAAACCTTAATTTGGTTACATCCATTTTAAAGATTTGCAGTTGCCAATAATTGGGGCACCCTAGATTTTGTGAATTTATTTCAGAATGAAGTTATGCCATTGCAGTAAATAAATTATTTTAAAATGTTTCTAACATATTTAGCTGAAAAGTAAATGTGCAGGGTGGTTACTTAAAAAAAATAAAAAATTGTATTGTATATATTAAAACTAAATGACCATAAAAATAGGGTTTGTATTCAAAACATTTAACAGATTTACTGCTGTTTGGAATATTTCATTTTTAACAATTTAAAGTTCAAATTAAGTTTTTGTAGAGCATCCACAATGGAACGAGCAGTAAATTGAGTTTTACTGATGGCTTAGCTCTCCATATAATGCTTTCAACAACAGGGATGAACTGCTACTTGACATCACGGTCCTATTTATCGCCAGGTGTGGATAAGTCACAGCTACACTCTTCAAGTTCGGGCAGCTGCACACAAGGATGATATTGTATATTTGGCTTCACCCAACAATGAATTCTTTGTAGCTTCAAGCCACAGAAGAAGATGAAGATCTTTCCTTTTTTTGTTTTGTTTTTGCTGACTTCAGTGTGGTTGTTTGTTTTGATAATCTGGTGTTTTTTTGTTAGTATTGCCATAGATGTATAACTGCATCAGTTCAAAACCTTTGAAGTAGAATATATCCTTCAAAGAGAAAAAAGAATTTATATGATTCTTTATGAGTCATGGATGTTTTGCGGATACTTAATACTGCTATTGTAGCATTTTTTATAGTCACAAATTTCTGTAAATGATCAGAAATGCACTTCCATTTATATGGAGCTAAACATGGTGTTGTTTTTTTCTTTTTTTTAAAAAGAGGAAAAAAATAAGAGAAATTGAATAGAAGCAATAGGACTCATTCAACAATAGTTTTGTTTTCTTGTTTCAAATTTCTTGTTTCAAGGGGTGAATGTTGAATTTATAGTTCTAATTTGTACCAGCATAACTACAGAGATAGACCAGTGGAATATTTAACTGTATCACAGTCTATATCTATTTAACTGTAAGCTTTAATATATAGTGAAAATTATTATTTTTTTTATTTTGACTATTCACAGCAGTCATTTAGTGTAATATGCGGTATAAGAATTTAGCGGTTGAGAGTCGTGGTTTTGACAGAGGATGGAGCCTTGCCTGCGGAGGAGGGCGAGCAAGCAGACTGCACTTGAAGGAGGCTTGAAGAAAGATGACTGTTGTCCGACACGGAAGGTTCGTAGGCGGTTTCTTGCAGGAGATGTTTGTAGAATAGTACACGAGGTAGGCAACCACCATGGAGACTTGGAACACAGGCTTGAAAAACTCTAGTGTTAAGATCGGTCTTCTCAGAAGAACAGACACCTTGGAAACAACAGGAATAGGTAAAACACAGGAAACCAAAAACAGGAGGCTTAGAACTAGGACCTCACGAGGGCTTATGGTTTCGGCTCTGAATACCATTGGAGGTTAACAATTAGGCACCCGAAGTGACAACAGTCATCTCCTTAAAAAGCCCACTGATGATGATGGCTTGCAGGTGTGCCGGAACCCTCCAGAACCGCAACCGCTGACTCCATCTAGTGGAGAAAGAAAAAAACACAACAAACCACCACCACAAACCCAGAACCTGACAGTCTTGGGGGGGAAACTGGTCACAACAGGCAGACAGAAAACAAGCTGCATGTGTATCACCATGAAGATGACAACAATCTGGCACCAGCATCTGGTCTGAGCTAGGCTTATAAAGGCAGAAGCACAGGTGGAGATGATGAACGTTGATGATGAGCAGAAGAGCAGAGCAGATGGAGATGATTAAGTATTCAGACCAGAGCCGGTGACCACAATTATGACCTTTACCCTAAAGTGGGGGTCACCAACTGACGGACTCTGGTCCAGGTCTGGACTCTGAGAAGATTTCTTCTGGACCGCTGGAAATATTATGTGGCGACATAAATTTATGGTACTTTTGCTCAAACAAGACTTTTCATCAGGCACAGCTTTGACACTCAAGCTGCGGGTCTTCAAATGTTCTCCACAACCTCATCCAATCACGTTAGACTTATGGTCTGTTTACTCTCCAATATGAAAAGTGAGACAGAAACCTGAAGCTAAATCTCGAAGCATTTCCGAAAGATTGTTCAATAATTAGAAAGGTAGACGATAAGAACAGCATTGTTCTCTAAGAACACACTACCACACAACTGATCTGTTCCCTCTACTGTGAGTCTTTGGTGACTGTAATAAGTGGCAAAGATAAACTCCACTATGATTCTAAACATAAAAGGTTTGAGGAAATTGTTTTCTGAGCCCTAAACCTGTACTGTCTTCTTCTACTTTTCGCTGAAACTGGATTCAGGTTAGTTAAAAAAAATCTATTGAACCAAGATTGTATTTCATAAGTCATTTAGAGTTTTATATGTTATGTTTTTGCTGTTCAATCTTGCAAAGTATTAAATGTTATCTTTCAATGAAAATGTTCAAGATAGTCAGAAAAGTGTTCCTTAAAGACCAGGAAGTGAAATATGTTTTAAAGATGTATCTCATATATAATAAAGATATAATAAAAATAATAAAGTTGCCTCTGTAGTTTTTATGCTTTTCTAATGATCCATAGTTTTTTTGCAACATCCATTGGTTACGGACCCTGAAGAGGGAGTGAGATGAGGTTTCGGACCATCCAGACATGTAATTGAACACCCCAGCACCAAAGCAAGAAAATATACATACCATCAGTTAGTGTGGTGAAACACGTAGCATATTAATTACTCCAAATTATATCATGAACAGAACGACACAACAATTTAGTAGAAATAGATTATCTCCTCACTGGAGGACACAAACCAAAACTTATGTTTCTCTTTTAAACCTGCCATCCATAACATTAATAGTGTCATTAGTCTGCTAAAGAAATGATATTCGGTATTCGAACATCGGTCACTTATGCAATAATGTCCATCATACTTCATCCCAGCATATCTGAAAATTTAAGGAAAATAGCAGAGGAAAGTCAGTGAGGGATGCATTTGTGGTTGGTGCCAGAATGTTCTCTACATCAAGTTAAGTTTAGTAGGAAAGTCCTTGTGGAGTCACATTTTTCATAACAACATACCATATCACCATAACAATTTATATTACCAAGCTGCTTGCAAGGTGCTTATGTAAAACATAGTGGGGGAGTTTGGAAGCACTGACAGCATGTGTGATAGAGACATCTTCTGAATTATGTTACTCTACAATAACTGCAGCAGCAGGTGGGAAATAAATACATTTTATCTTAGTCAAAACACAACACAGAATAAGACACCATAATTAAAAACTCATGTGGTTTGAAAGCATCACTGTCCAGCTATCATTAAGATCCATTTGTCAAGAATTTTGTCATTTTCTCTCATACCTTCCTCTGACGTGACGTTGCCCTTAAATGCATTACCGCGTAATAACAGAAATCTTCACCATAGTTTCTCAGGGTAACTGACTATATGATAGAAAGCCTGTGGTTTATACAGTTAGAATACAAATCCAGTAGTCCCTGTTAATTTGCTTCCTTGAGATAAATCTGTACTGTGTGGCACTAACATTGAGAAATCAGCTTTCTTTGCAGGAGGCACTTTAATGATGCATCTTAGAGTTCTCTCTTTGTTCCACAAGGACATGTTCTGGCCTTGGAAACATAGTGGAAAAGTGAAATGAATATATGTTCAGTCACTTTGCAGTGTTCATAATAGGTTAGTGTGGACAGCTCAGGTCAGAAATAGCACATTTTCAAGGAGCCCCAATTTATAAAATACTGTCAGTGTATTCTGTCAGGTGAGATCACTGAAGTTGTTACGAGCACGAGGGTGTTAGTTAAGATTCCTCGGCTTTTATGTAGTTTCCCTCTTCCCGAATAAACAAACTACTTTAGAAAAAGTTTGTTTTGACATCTGTTTCAATTTGTTCAGAATAAATCTCACCACAAGCTAAACAGGCTTTGCACAGGTGTTGCTAAATCTGACAGAATTACTGCCTTTGAACCACTGGGTTTAAATGCTTCATCACACATCCTTCAAAGCTTTTGTAAAGTAATATGATTACAAACCAGTGAAACCACTTTGGTCATATGTATTTGTATGCATGAGAGGAATTCTCAGACTTAATGAGTTTTTTTTCTGTTTTACACATGCTTCAGCTGTTTCTTGTTTTTTCTCATCACTGTAATTAAAACAACGCTTGAAACAACCTTTAGTTTTCAAATCAAAGGAGTATTACAACAGATGATAGAATACAAAAAAAGGATAATAAATGAATCACTTTTTTATGTTGTCTCGTTAATCAGAATCAGTCTTAAGTTTCAGTGGGAGGCTGAGAGGGATTTGATTGAGGGGATAGGCATCTGGTGGGGCAGATCAGATGCATGTCTACTTTTTCTGTAACAACGATTTATTTGATATATTTAAACTACTTTAGATGGGTTGCAGTACTTACAGATATTTTTATCAGACTGTACTGCTATATAACTGAAGATACAACACACCAGCACAAAAAAATTTTAATAAATGTCAGCTGTGGTGTTTGATGGATGATGATGAAAATAAAAAACAAAAAAATAAAAACATCAGACGGGTATAAATTCAAACAACTACTACTCCTAAAGGTGTTGAAATATGTGAAAAAGGTGCTAGGTACCTCTTTTTTACTTCACAATTTTTCCATTTGTGTTCCTAACATTTTTGAAAAAGTATTAACAGCAATACATTTGTTTTGTTATTTAATACTGAAAGTTAGATTTGGTTCATTTTCATTATTTTTATTTCCGTTAATTTTTCAATATATTTTTAGGACCTGGTAAAAACAACAGATTGTAGCCTTGTGGCAAGAAGGTCCTTGGATTAAGTCTTGGGCTGAAGTCTTTCTCCATGAAGTTATGAAGTTTACATTTTATACTTTTTAGGTACTTTACCTTGCTTTACAATTCCAATACATCATTTTTTGGTTACCTGGTTCCTCTAAATTCCCCCCAATATCTGTAGACTGCCTCTAAACTGCTGCCCTGCATGTCTGAGTTAACCTGTAATTGACTCTTGCTCGGTTATACTGGAGATAGGAACCATAATCCCTTATATTAATGTATTGGAACATTACAATGTTTCCATTTATGATATCTGGGCCTCACTGGCCCAATAGCTCGGAAGTTAATCCTACCATATGTGGTGTGTTAAGATTAATGGGGGAGATTCAAGACATTGCCCCTGAAACACAAGTGAGGAAACAACATTTCATGACAACAACCTAGCTATTGCCCTGTTTTAAATTGCACCAGAGTCCTGAATGGTCAGACTTTTCAAAATGGTACCAATCTGCACCTGTAAAGCTCAGAACTAAACCCTTTGAGAAATAAATGGCAACCAGACAAGATAGGTATGAAAAGATAGGCAGGACTCTGATAGCAAGGTAACCACAAGGCCACTCATTTTCATTAGGTGCTTTTAAAAATGCTTCTTTAAGAGTTCTTTTTTTTTTGTTCCTTCTGCGAAATAATGTCTGAAAAACAGAGGTGCAAGCACACTGCTTGATGCTAAACCAGTGAGCACTGTGCTTGCAGATGATCAGTAGTAAACAAGCCGAAATACATACACCGATATGGAAGCAATACATGAATCAAAACAAAGTGCTTTTGAAACAATTGTTAAAGTTTACAATGTATTAAACTAAGACGTTATATGAATAAATGTCACAACTTTCCCAAATACTTCACAGCTCAAATTAACTTATTCCAGTGCCACTGTTTATTTTATTAACTATAGTGTTTTCTCACTGATATTTAGGATTTTCTCAGAAGTTTGCTGTGCAGAAAAAAAAAATTGTTATGGTTTCTGGCTGCATTATCTGTGTTCTCCTTCCTGCTTCACAACCCCAGCAGATGAAAAGTCCAGCTGTGCTTGATGCTGGGAAGGCTAGCACATTAAGTGCCATAAGTGCTGGTTTCCTGCATTTTTTGCATGATCTTTTCACCAGAGCAAACAATCCAAAGCATCCTCCTTGGTCTTTCCAATTCAGTTTAGACTTCCTTATTGTACTCTTCAAAAATAACTGAATGAATTTACTTATTAGGATGGAGAGTTAATATCCATCCATCCATCCATCCATCTTCTCCCGCTTCATCCGTCAGGGTCGCGGTTCGGCCGGTGCCTATCTCCGGCAGACTATGCGCGTAAGGCAGGGTACACCCAGGACAGGACGTCAGTCTGTCGCAGGGAAACACATACACACAAGGACGGACAACCATGCACACACTCACTCACACCTAGGTACAATTGAGAGATGCCAATTATCCTAACAGTCATGTTAGGACTGTGGGAGGAAGCTGGAGTACCTGCAGAGAACCCATGCATGCACGGGGAAAACATGCAAACTCCATGCAGAAAGACCCCAGGCCAGGATAGAACCCTGAATCTTCTTGCTGCAAGGCAACAACGCTAACCACAGTGCCACCATACAGCCTGGAGAGTAACTAAATAATAGGAAATAAATATTTGTACTAATGTCATAACTCTTGTGCCAAGTGCCTTTTTCTTGTTTATTTATGCTTGTGCCCATACCACTGAAATAAACCCAGTGCATCACTCTAACTTGTAGCAATACAAACTTGAAATCCTACACATCAATTCATATCGGTGAAGGTTCTCAGTCATCCAGGTCATGGTCAAGCTAGGAAAGTTCAGTTTAGGCAACTGGACGTGCAGTTTTTCTAGAAGACGTTTTGCCTCTCATTCAAGAGACTTCATCAGTTCTGACTGATGCAGGAGAATAGGTAGGCAGGTATATTTATCTCTGTTTGTCCTGCATCAGTCAGAACTGATCAAGTCTCTTGGATGAGAGGCGGAATGTCTTCTAGAAAAACTACACGTCCAGTTGCCTAAACTGAACTTTCCTAACACCAATGTATGTCTCTCTAGAGCTTTGGTGAGATTTCCAATATGACAGCTAAATGTTCTGAGTTGACTTAAGTCACTTAAGTCCTAAAAATACTTCAGCAATTTTAAAATCTTGCCATGTGAACATTTGTATATGGCACATAAAGAAATTGTTACAATAATGTAATAATTATAGTGTTTTTATCTAATGTTTGCTCAGATTATTTTTAGAAATGATAGTGACGTGTTTTTATTTTAACTTGTAGTAGTAGATATACTTTTTAACATGCGTATATTCATGAACAAAGGAGACTCCAGATTCTTCTTGTCTGCCCCACTGTGAGAAGACGTAACATTCCTAATCCCATGTGCTGTGGGGTCATAGGTGTCAAGGATTTATGATATGACCACACTGAGACTTTGTTTGGACAATCACCAAAGTAGGAGACTCAGGGGGCAGCAACGGCTCCAGGATCCATATTGTGAGACAAGTTTCCTGAGATTAATGATTGTCTGGGTTTTGAGGGTTGCTAACAGGGAGGACATCTTGTGTGTACAGCTGGACCCTGAACAGAGGAGGATTGTTCGTTTGAATGTATGATTGTACATCTGTTTTATTGAACCCCCATCCTTAGAAATACTGTATTAGGTAACACCCCCTTTTCTTTGACTGAATAAAACTGTGGACTGAGGCCATACAAACCCAGAAATTACAGAGGCAAGGGTCTGTGGTTCTCCGCCTGCAGGTAAAGATAATCTTTCACTCTGGTGTCTTCTTTTAATCCTTAAGTGAAATGAACCTCACAGAAATATTATTGTAATCAGTTTTTACTTGTTTTGATTTTATTTTTCCCATTTTCCAAGATATAATTGTTTTTCAACAGTGCTTTGAGAATAAATTGAAGAGTTTTTAGTTTTTAGACTAGTTGTGGTATATATTAGTGTTGGGTCAATCATGAACATGCTATTCAAATGAACAAAATATTTGTGTGAATGAAAAGAATCGAATCACTATCAATAACTAACCTTGTTAGGTTCTCAGCTTAGTATAAATCACCATGAGCCGGTCGGGAGGGAATTTCCACAATCTGTGACTTATACAACATCTGTTACGCCAATCTAACTGCTAAAGTTAGCATAGCATATCTCTCAGCATAGAATACAGTATCTCCCAGGGAATACCTCCCAGTTAGCAGGGTTTGCAATGAATAAAACAGGTTAAACCAGTGTTTTTCAACCCTGGTCCTCAAGGCACACTGCCCTGTATGTTTTAGATGCTTCCCTGCTTAAACACACCCGATTCAGATGATTGCAGTTCAGCAAACCATGTTAATCTGCTATCAATTGATACCAGGTGTGTGAACGTCTAGAAACATCCAACACATGCAGGGCAGTGTGCCTTGAG
>JAUZNJ010102736.1:9119-20999 GCA_034780135.1 Jordanella pulchra | reverse complement strand
ACAGGGTATCGCGATAAACAGGTGGTGACATGGGGAAAAGGAAAAAAAAAGAAAAAAAAGAAAACAATGCATATGAAGCACTAGTTCTTCATATTATTGCCTGCGTTTCATATGAAGCAGTTCTCCGTTATCCAAAGCCTCGTATACAAAGACTTGAATTCATTCACTGCAGCGCAGGAAAGCTTCCACAGCTTCTCTCTGGCCTGAACACATCGAGTGAGTCAGTGCAGCAGAGGCCTGCAGGCAGTTTAGATTAAAGCTACATCAATACAGCTGCCACCAACTCTTCCATTCAAACACTTTCCTCAAGGACTATAGAGGAGAGATTAAGGCCATATTTTTTCATTAATATGCCCAATAAACTAATTACTCAAGCAAAAATAAAATCTTCCCAGATAAAAAGTGAGAGGAGAAACCAGCAAGACAGCCTTGATTTCTGCATAAAATCCAGATTTAGACCAGAGTAGCAGAAAAACTAAAACCCCCTCACAGATCACTCAGATGTTCAAAGTTCAGAGACAGTCTGGTGTAGCTAGCTACACAAAAAAGGGAAACCTTATCAGTTTTGGCTTCAATAATTCCATACTTTTCCAAATGGGTAAGAAAAAATATCCAAAAACTCCAAGTTATTAAACTTATCAAACAATGCAATGCTGATGATGTGTTTGTTTAATATTCAAGCTGCACTCATGTTGACGGATTGTACACCACAATTATGACCTTCAACTTGCATGATTAGTAATGCATCTTTTATACGTCAATGTATATAGTTCTAGATGCACATCAGTTTAATAGAAGTGTGTTTGTGTTCTCTTCAATATTGATCAAACAGAAAATGGCTTCTTAGCAGTAAAATCAACCACCAATGTAGCTCCGACTCTGCTTGCTCATCTTATATGACCTCTACTCACATTGTTTAGCTTTATTCACAGATCTGAGCATGTGAAATGCAGGTAATTACAAGCCTTTTTATTCTGACCATCAGGTTTATTAAAACACTATTAAAAACAAAATGCTCAGCATGAAGACTGTGCCCATAACCTAAAACGCCACATTGACTTTGTGCAAGATCAACACAGCTTACTCAATCAAATATCTTGATATAAAATCCAATAAGGTTTTAGTCCCGATTTGATGAGTGAAATGATGCAAACGTCATTCAACAATGGTTGTACCTCCACCAAAGCACATCTCTTTCAGCAGAGTTTCCTCTTTGGACGTGTCCAACACAAACTCATCAAAGCAAGGATTGGCTGAGGGATAGAAGGTCTTCAGTGATTCTGTGGCTTTTTGAAACCTCAAAAAAAAAAAAAAAAAAAAAAAAAAAAAAAAAGTTAAATTTTACATAAACGTGCATTACATCCTGCATGTGGCATGGTCCCTTTTTTCACCTGTTAACTATCAAAATGAAAAAAACATTGAGGAGGAAAAAAAACAAAAAAAACAACAACAACAACACACTAGTGTAATATCCCCAAGTGAAAAGTTTCCCAGATTAACCAAAGCTGCTAAACTAGATCAATTAGGCAGCTTAGTGGAGAAGATGCGACACCCTGCGCTGACGAGACACTGCAGCATAAAGCTTTTCCTGACCGCCCGTCAGTTTGGTAACCTCTGTGCACGTGACCACGTGTTCCCGACACCGCAGTCACATAAGCAGTTTAATGGGCTCAACACTAAAATAAACAGACTCAATCCTGCTAAAAACAGCTACAAGGAAAAATCACCTGCAACTTATTTAAATTTAGCTACTTTAATATCCAACTCATTTCAGATGCATTTGGGTTTTTTTTTCATAAGTTTTCCATCCCTTTCAACACTGAATCCTTGTGTCAAGACAATAATATGAATACCAATCTAGAATATTTTACAGATACAAAAAAATAATCAAAACCACATGACACACTGTCCTTGTTCACATACATAAATAGATAATTTTCCAGGGTTAGTAAGAGGTTTACTGTGTGATGAGGTAAAACTGGTATTAGTTTTAAAAAGGTTAATTACATATATTCCTCTTTATATAAAATTGCATAGGAAGCTGGTAGATTCCAAGCTGAATTTCAAAATTTTACATGAAATGACACAAGTTCCTTTATTTTCTACAACTTGTTTTTAAATTTTATGAACATAACTTTCCAACAGCCTCTTTATGTAGCCATGGCAGCTGCCTGAAAGTGCGCAGCAACAAGTTAGGGACAGAATTTTGTTATTCCATACCTCTAGGAAATTTTCACTCATGAATATCACCTCTGCTGTCTCATTATACAGACAGGAGTACTCTAGGATATTAAACATCACAAACTTTTAAAGACTTGGAGCACTTTAATACCATGTCTGTTAGTCATTTTAAAAATGCTGAAGCACATCATCCCAACTCTTCTTTCTGGCGACACTGATAGTAGTTTGATATAATTTACAGTTTTATTTAAAAGCATTTTTATTGCAAAAAAAAAAAAAAAAACACAGAAGATGTACTTAAAATTTTTGTATTTCTTATAACATGAATTGATCCATTAATGTGAGTAACATTGCAATTACAAACAACTGCTTGGATGAAATATTAAATAGTCGCTTTATAGACTTTATTCCCTCAATGCCTCTACTTGGTAGGCAATTATGCATGCATCTGTGCCTGAGAGGCCTACGCTTATAAGTAATAGTGGGGACAATGTGATGAGATAAAATTAATCAAGTTAGTTAATCATCTCAGTATTCAGAAACTGTATCATAATCATGTTTTCCACATATTTGGCAGGTCAGCCATAATTGCCTTGCTCTGTACCTGACATGCAGCTGTTTTGCAGTCTGGACAAAGCAAGACTGATCCGTCTCTTTCAGCACCTCCTGGGCGTAGCCAACCAAACCACTGTTCTCCAACATGCCTCTGTACTCCTCCACCTACAGGACATTAAAGAAATGAAGCATTTAACAAATAAAAACTTTTATCTAAAATACATTTCACATGAATGGTGGTAGTTTGTGTTTGTGCTCATGAACATAGTAAAAGGTAAAAAATATTTGTTGCCATTTGGTACCTGGCCTTTTAGCTGGTCTACGCGTCTGTTACGAGACTGTTCAATGGATCTCAGCATCTCAGATTTTCTTTCTTGAAGGGTCTCAAACAAGCGTTCAAAGTGCTCATTGGCTTGTCGCTCTGCCAGCTGTCCATTTTCCTTCAGAAAGACAATTTTAATCAAATATTTGCATTTCTCTAAAAACAAAGGTGACGAATAAAAGGGGTAAACTAATGTAATGACTGAAGCATTAACATCCACAAAAAAGTGCAGCTATGTTTTTGTTTTGTTTTTCAAAAACGCCCCTAAGGCTCCTGTCCTGTACAAAGATATCGAAGAGCATTAAAATACAACATCAAACTGAAAAATGTGCAGCCCTTTGAATAAAGGATGGTTGTACAAATATTCATGCATTTCTAGAAACAAAAAAAAACAAAAAAACAAAACACTGTTTTTTTTAACAATTAAAAGAAAACTCTTAAAATAAGGATGTTTGAAAATGTTTTTCATCAAGGCAATGAGGGGAGAACAAAACCTTAGGAGTGAACTTGACATTTAAATACGTTTAGAATACGAAGCCTATAAACTTCTAGAAAGGAGCAAAACTAGACCTGACAGTAAATTAACCACCAAGACCAATATATACTGGTTCCACTCAGCACTTTTTGGAATAAAGAACATCCTGAGAGAAGTGGAGCATGTAGGAGTAGTAGCCGCATGAGTCGGATCTCTCCCTCCCTCACCTCGGTCTGATTGATGAGCCGATCGAGCTCAGTAATCTGAGTCCTGACCTGGTCTTCTTTACTGATGAGGTAATGGATACTCTTGGCTAGCTTCTCCTGGGGAGACAAAAGATCAGCAGAATATAAAAAAAAAAAAAAACCAAACAAAAAAAAACATTTATAAAAAAAAGACCAAATGTTTAAACTGGTAACATTATAAAACCTAACTTGTATAATTCTATTTAAATGCTCATAATTAGTTTTACCCGGGTCGGATATTTAACCATCATCCCATAATTTACAGCAGCAGATATAAGTAACTTCCTGAGTGTGCCATAATGCATTATTGTTAAAAGCCGCTGAAACCCAAAACAACTCACTGACAGGGGTTTCCAGGACCACTCGGATCATCTGATACATAATCGAATCTGAAGTTAAAATGTGTGCACAGTGATGAGAAACAAATGATCTCATTAAATATTTAGAAACTTGTTGTTTGCAGACAAAGAGACTAATCATCCAGAGTTATAGGAGCTTTACTTTGAGAGGCAAGAGCCCCAAGCAAACCATATCATTTTACACTGAGCCTATTCTGTTCAAGTCATCATAAAAATGGTGGCAAAACCATCCCAAATATAGAGTTTTGGGGGAGGCCACTTTTATAAATCATTAAAAAAAAAAAAAAAAAAAAAAGAATTCTACTGGGGTATAAATCTGATATTTATCAGCATGGGTTTGAGTTTCCAAAAAAGGATTGTTAACAGTCTGATGCACACAGAAGGTACAGGTCAGGCATTAATATTACAACAGGAGGAAAAAGATCCAGGGACCAGTTGATGAATGGTACAGGACAACAAAATACAAGCTCCACATGAGCTTTTACTTTCCCCACATTTAATCAGACTCAGATTAAATAGAGTTCTTTTATTTGTGACCATTTGAACACATTTCCTTGTAAACAAAGTATAAACAACCATTAAGAGTTTAGTGTAAAAATATCAATAGTCTAAAGTTCTAAGAGTTTTTCAGCTCAGGAGAACTTTGGAGCTCTGATGACTCAATGCAATTAAGCTCAGATAAATCTTTGTTATCTTGGAGTTTTTGTTTCGACCCCAAATCCAGTACAGATAAAAATGACTCTACTGTATTTAAAATTGTCTTTATTTAGGAAATCAAAAGGCATTGTACCTTGAGGATCTTGTAAGCACTACTCATTGAAGTGACTTTGTGGTTGGCATGGGACCCTCCAAGTTTACACAAGTGACACACCGGCCGTCTGCAGACTTCACAGTACATGTTGACCTTCTCCATCTCATGCTCTGGGCACATTAGAACCTTTGAAATTAAAAACAGACAAAAAGGTACAAATCATGGTTGTGTGGTACACACTGAAGTTATGTATCAAATTAGACTAAAGAAAATATGAAACATTCATCTGCAGATTACAGCATGCAGGCATAAAGCAACACAGGGAGAAAATAAAACTGCTGAAGTGAAACAGGATCCAAACTAGTAAAAGGAGGAAGTTCTGAAAAACATCTTAAAATACACAGAGATGAATCAGTATTTTTAAATGCCAAGATTTGCCTTCATACACTGAATACTAAAGTTGAGCTGCTTGATAAACATTTCACGGGTCTCTGCAGTTTTTCTCTGAACCATAACCATTTTTTGTACCAAGAGAAAAAAAAAAAAAAAAAAAAGTACTTAAACTACTTCCAATAAAATATATTTGCCCGTTATAACCATTTAAACCAAGTTTCTTATTTTTTATGGATTGAAATCAAACGGATGACAGATATAGCAGAACATTTTAAATATTTATGCTCTAAAACCAACAAATAAGATACTTGGCACTGGGTATTTTTGATATTGCTAATTAAAATCAGAAGTAGTTTCACTTTTGTGAAATTTGAAACATTGTTTTTCATTCAATACCAATTAATTAATGTATCTTACAGTTTGTGAAATTTAAATGTACAAGTTTTAAAAACAGAGGTTTAGTCTAAAACCAATTCAAGCTCATCTTGATGTTGAGAACTAGCAGGGAGAATTTCCCTTTTCAACTTTTTTTTCTAAAATAAACTGGGAAACTCTTGGGCAGTAACTTTAGAACTAACCCTAGCAATTATGGCCATTAAAATAACATCCCCACACCTTCAAACTAAAAGGAATAATGAACTCTTAAGAACAATGATCACAGCTATAGAGTTATACACTGCTTTGTGCGTCATCAACTCCAAATGCTAAACATCATCAGATTTACAAATAAAATCAGAATAAAATGTGATTTACCTTTGGCCTAAAATTCGTGGTGGGACCAACGTACTCATGCTGAGCTTTGGGCGTACCCCAGGGATGATGCAGTTTGAAACACTCGTTGCAGTAGCTAGCTTTGCAATCCATGCAGCTCTTAGTCGCCTCCTGCTGGTTTGGAGGCTTACAGATGTTGCACATGATTGCAACAGCTGCACGGGCAGCCTGTCTATAGCGTTCCACGATACTCTCCAAGGTAAAGTTGCGGAACAACATGCTGATGCCGCGTTCGCCCAGATCAATGTCATGCTGGCAGCCCGGGCACGGGATGGCGGTGACCCGGGGAGTCACTGAGCCTCGGCGCCAGCCTGGGGATGAAATGGAACCTGAAGGAAAGCAAAGAGGCACGAGTTGGGTAAAAAGGTCCTGCGTGGTATGGATTCACACCCTCAGGCCATAACAGTTCCAGTCTTGTTAGAGGCCCTATTTGGACATGCGAGCCACAAGGTCATCAATTACAAGAAAGGAATAGTTTCCAAGAGAGTCAAATGGGGGGCTTAGAAGAATATGCCCCATCCTCCAGTTACATCATCATTAGAGACTTGCCAACTATGATCTTATGGCCAAAACGCCTTAGTGAGCCGCCTTCACAAATAGGACCTCTGTATGTTTCCCTTTGAGCTTTTTTTCAAAAATGACAACTGCACGATAAAGGCACGGCTATATAGAACAAAACACCGACACAGGCAATGCAAGAGGCAGATGTCATTCAGAGGAAAAAAATACAGAATGGGAAACAATCTGGGAAGAATGAGGATTCATCAGATGCTGGATCCTTGGAACCAATTGAAAATGTTATTGTAATTCACACCTACCATGGAGGTAAAGTTAATTTTAAGTGCAAACAAAGAGTTGGTCAAGCAATCCCTACCTAAAAAAAAAAGTGACATAGAAACTAAAACTATGAGGAACTAAAAAAGATCTCAAACATTCAACAAAACAACTGCGAGACCTAAAATTAAAATGCTTTCAATATAGATAAAATTAAAAAATGTAAACTGATATCAAATGTTCGGTTCAATGCAACACAAAAAAAATCTCTCAAAACACAGCTGCTTTCTAGAGATTTTCACAATATCCATCTTGTTACTGATGCTACAGCATCATAACAAGGCAGCAAGATGGAAACTCCAACTGTTCACAAGATCACATCACTGAGGCACACAGAATGACTACACTGAAAGCCAGCAAACCAAAGTCAGTAAACACACACAAAAATAAAATAAATAAATATTGAGTCACGTTTCTGAGGGACAGGGGAAGAGAGGAGTGCTGGATTTATCTCAGATTGTAAGCCAGTATTTCCGCTTCGCTTCCGGGGACCTGGAAATTAAATCAAACACTCCTCAGGTAAGCAAAACACACAAGGAAGCCACTTCAAACAGCATTTTTGCAGGAATAAGGTAGAACTGTACACAAATGAAAAGCTGTAATAGAGCAACAAATTGATCCGTGTACAGTTACTATGTGCATGCTGGGTGAAATGAAGATGATGGCTGTGTGGGTGCAGGTGGTGAAATCTCAATATGGGCCAAACATGAAAAATCCTACTGCAAGGAAATATACCCAAACATGAATTATTTAACTATCAGCTTGAGCCATGGCAATCTGACAATAAGATGACCCTGATCTTATCATTGAAGACAACCTTCTTAGACAAGTTATTGAATGATGAAAGCCTTACCTGAAGCTACTACTAAACGCCAGGTTAGTTTTCTGTCTGGGTAAGGGAATCAATAAATTGATTTTTTTTTTTTTTTTTGGGGAGAAACATCATGATAACTCAGAAAGTGTGAACAAACAAACTGCAGGCAGGATATGTCTATACGAACAAGCAGGTCAAAAGAAATCAGTTATAATTTTCCTCTATATGCATTTATATTTTTATTCATGTCATAAACTGTTCTAATAGTCCCAAAGATCTGTTCTGAAACCCTGTTTTTGAAACGCCAGATGCACAATATTGCAAAAAGTGTTTGCTCATAGTTTAAACTTATGACATCCCATCTCTAAGACGTAGGGCTCATTATGTTAGCACACCATTTGCAGAAACAAGCTTGGCCAAGGTGCTTCACAACTTTAGGAATGCGTTAATAGGATTTCTTTTGAACGCTCTACTGGAAGTGATTTCAGACACTGATTTTGGACATGTTGTCCTGCAGTGTTCAATCCCATTCATCCAAAAGATTTTTATTGATTTAATGCCAGGACTCTAGTAAATGCCAGCTTGGATAGGCAGAGATTGGATTCATCGCTGCAGCGAATATGTCCCCACTGCTAGGAGTCCAGAGGCAGCGTGCTTATCATCACAGCATACATCTATGATGAAAGGCTTGGCTCTGCTGCTCAGTTATGAAAACCTATTCATTCAATGAAGCTATTCATGCACGTCCTGATGATTACATGTCCTTAAGATTAGCTAGGTCAGAAGAAGGTTTGAGACCTCTGAGCAAAGTGATATCACAGTAACATGATGGCATTTTTTGAGCAACCCATTTGTTCCCTAATGTTTTTAGAAGCAGCCTGCATTCCTAGTTGCTGATTTTTATATACACACGTGACCAAGGAAGTAGAGTGGAACACCCGGACTTTACCCGATGAATTAATACTCTGGCAATAGATTTAATAGAAAAGTGACCAGCTAAGAGTCACAAAAAGAAAGAAAAAAAAAAAGTAGCAATTTGCTGACCAACATCTAGAGGGTTTTACTGACAGTTGTATGGTTGTTGGGTGTGAAAATAAAACGGCATATAAAATACCAGAAACATGTTACACCCAAATATATGTAAAGTTTTCGCTTCCTGTACAGTGATGTTCATTTGAAAACTGAAACAATCCTCTGACTTCTTTACTTGCCAACAGGACTTATAAAGTCAAAGTAATGAAAACACATTCCAGGTTTTAGAAAAAAACAACAACAAAAAAAGAAACAAACTTAGAAAACTTTCTCACCAATGTTGGTCCTTTGTGTTCTTCTTGCCCCCCCCCATCTAGTTTAATACTTTGAAAACAATAAATAAAAAAACACCTTTAGCAAATCTGTCCTTTTTAAGGCAAACCATTATTAATTCAGATTTCCATCTGGGACAATGGAGTTTGTATGGTTGTGTTGAGAGAGCCAAGGTTGGAAATGTAGAGAAAGGGTTTCAACCAAACTAGGGTTTCACAAGGAGGGCGGAGGGGGGTCTATAGCAACACTGTACTCACTACCATAGCTACTGAAAACACGGAGCCCACGTCTACCTCGACTTCCAAACGACCTTCGCCCTGGGGCTGCAAGCAATGGACAGAGAAGTGAGATGAGACCAACAAGAAAAATGAAGCGATGCAGACTATGAAAGTGATGTGTGAAAGAATTACAGTGAAGAAAATGAGAATAAAACAAGCCATAATTCACAAAAATATTCTTAACTTTGATATCCTCAAAAGCTTTAAGAAAATGGTTAAAAACAATTAAATAAACACTTTAAAACATGTTTAGTTTGTTAGGAATCAGTAGAATGACAGCCATGAGAACTGGTGCATCACAAACTAAATTGAACCACCAACTTACCCGCTTATCTTTGCAAGCATTTAATTTAAAAAAAAAAAAAAAAGAAAAAACAAACAGAAAAAAGGTCTAGATATTCTGTAAGAACAACCAGCAAATCTTAAATCTATTTAAGAATCAGCTGGTTTTCCTTAAACAGAAAACTTTGGACCAATATGACTGGTTTGATTGAAGTGTCTCAGTAAAGATCCCCGAGAGGACAGTTGTGAATTGGCTCTATATAAACAAAAATTAATTGAATTTCAGCTTAGGGCAATTCTGTTTTTCCATTTTAGGTCTGAAAGACATTAGAAATAATCAGTATTACAGGTTTGTATATGCAATGCTAAAACATATTTCCACAAAAATCATAGTTTTGTTAATTGCGCAAATCTAGGTTTTCCTTCATAAATACAACCCTTCAAATAAATGTGCAGTTTGAAAAAGACCGTTTGCTGCAGCTGCTACATCTTTAGACGCATATGATCAGGATCAGCAGATTTTAGTTGATGCGTCCTACAATAGCTTTCCTAGCCAGCCAGCTTGTGATGGAGCAGGATGCTAACGCTACCAAGTAGAAACTTGATCCCTGGCAAAATAGCCGAGTCAACAGAAAAGTGCAACATTGATTAAAGGTCCTTGGCTTATAGACATAAATATTGTATTGATTTTTACTGACTTTCAAGTCTCATACTTGGACTTACTTTTGGCAAATGTTAGCTTAAATATTGACTTAAGTTAGCCTGATTTGGATCAAGCAACATAATGAAATCCTAAATGGGTCGACTGTAGTTAAACTTTGCAACTTGAACCATTTGCAGAGGTTCTCCAACATGTCTGCAGCATCAAGTCAGTTGTTCAGGGGGATACGCATATGTACAGAATACCTCACAAAACCGTGTTTCTGCCATCACAGTTACCTCCGCCAAGGAGGTTATGTTTTCATTAGCGTTAGTTTGTTCGTCTGTTTTGAAAATAACTTGAAAAGTTTCGGGTGGATTTTCTCAAAATTTTCCCTGAAGGCAAAAGGATGTGGTTTGCGCTCCGAGTGCTTTTCTAGTTGCCTTTTAACTTTGTCAAGACAGTGTAGCTTTTAACCCCCCCCCCCTTGAAAAACTAATCTGAATTCATTAAAATTAACAAAATTCTTCACAGGTTAGTTTTATGCACTTCTAGCTTTCAAACACTTTAAACAAAGCTGAGAAACGACTTTGGTCTAGGTTTTGTGACCACCTCCTTTCCTAACAAATCACACCAAAGCTGCCTGCTTTTTCCCTCCCTGTATCCAGTCCCTCATTCATTCCTTCCAGGCAGGTTGCATCACTATGGCTACAGGTTATCTGATCTCTAAGGGGCAGAGGCACTACAACATGTTTCTCCATTAGTGAATACGGGCTAATAATGTGCTTAAAGTCCTGCAAAAATCCACCCCAGGCCTATTAAACTTGAGCATCTTAATCTGCAGATTAGATGCATTTAAAAACAGGACCAAAATGGACAGCTAATCAAAATTAATCCAAGTTAGGAACAAAAAAATGGCAAGAAATGTTTACAAAGCTATTTTCTGTACCTGTAGGTTCTGATATTTGTTTACTCAAAGCAGGATTTATTAATGTCCTGTATAAACATATGAAGTTCTGTCAGTAAAAGAATGAGCTCATTCAGGCTGCTGAAGCGCCTAGTGAGTGAAAGCACACAGAGCTTTTTCAGCAAGGGCTAAATCTCTCACTGAAAGCTGTTCACCTTACTGTACTTCAGGGATTTCCATTTCTCTAGCCTGTTGGTTCAAGTTCCTCATGGTGGAATATGGCAATGTTGTATTTCAGGTTAATAATTACAGCATATCAAATCTGCAGTAGCAGTCTGAGGTTATTTTCTGACTCAAGTATTGAGTATGTGCACAGATTTGAAATATGTTCATTTCTGATCATTTCCTTTTTAAGCTTTTATCTGCTTATATAAATATTAAATTATTCTACTTTTGCTGCAATAAAAATTATATATATATATTTTAATCCAATCTTTTTACAGTTGCAGATGTAAGAGAGTTACTGTAAATCAATGTTTTACCGACACTGCAAAACAAAGCTGACCTGGTTAAAGATTTTATACTTTTAACAGTCTCTAGGCCAAACTGTCTGTAAATATTAACAGATGCAGAATGCTCCCAAACAAAAGCTTCAAAGATCATAGAAAACAGTACCTTTGCTGTGATGTTCAGCCTTCCTGTTATCTGTAGAAAGTCTCACTCTCCCAGCCAAAGTTGAATGGTTACATTTAGTTTCATTTCAAAAAA
>JAUZNJ010102725.1:0-20999 GCA_034780135.1 Jordanella pulchra | reverse complement strand
GGGGGATTATGCTTCTGTACAGTATATAAGAAGGCTCAGTGGAAATATTTTCTCTCAGTTTTGTGATCTTGCCATACTGTGGAATATTTGCTAATATAAAATCAGAGAGCAAGGATAAGAGGATGCCAGTTAGCATATATAGAAACACACACAACTGTTATGTGCTGACAAGCACAAACTCAGATGCCTACATTATTGCAGCATTCATGAAAAATCAAAGCAATGTTACCTCTCACAAACACCACACGAGCGTGAGCAAGAAACACAGAGGAGGAAAAGTGAAGGAAATTAAGGTTTTTTTTTATCTCTGTGTAAAGTTTAAAGTCGATATTAAATGTATATACATTGACAAAAGCCCATGATTCTATTGTCTAAATGCTTTCTTACGTCATGTTATATTACTTTATTTATGTAATGAGGGTTGCCTGGGAATTGATGTATTTCACTGTAATGTCCTCTGAGGGAATTGGAACTTATTGTTTGTATAAATGTTGAACTAGGAGAATCCGGCAGCAACCAGCTCATTGGTTTGTTTTCTCCTGCCACCCGATGCTTCTGTGCTGTATCTTTCTCTCCCTTCTACTGTTATTTCTCCTCACAGCTCTTTCCCCTCTCCTCCCTTCATTTTCCCTTCCATCTTATTCTTATTCGGAAACACCAAACAACTCAAATTCTTGAAAGTTATGTATGTAACTTTGCATTAGTATAATTCGATGCTGCAGTGAATCTCTTCATTTTAAATGTTAGCCTTCTGCCCCTCTGCTGGCTGGTTGCGGTATTACAAGTAGATCTTACTTCTGTCCATGGTGCTGATGCCTATTTATTTTTAAACTGCCACTGGATGACTGTCTATTATCATTTCATTAATTTAACACATTTCAAAAGATCAGTCCATATGAACTGTGCTCTTTACTGTAACAATTTAACTCAGAATTTGCAAGATCTATAAACCAATCTAATTTTTGATAATCAAGTACTTTTGTAATCAGTTTTTATTTTTTCCATTTCTGAATTCTTTTCAAACTGTTTCTTTTAAATGTGTACTAATTTGGTCTCATTGATATCTGGGACTTTTTTTTTCTATGGCACAACACTCAGTTAATAAATCAATTAATAGTCTTATTCTTGTCTAGGTTTTTCTTTAACACAGCTATGGATCCTGACATAAAAGTACTGATCAGATCCATCTGAAAAATCCTCTGTTCACAATCACAGTAAAATCTAAACTATTCACATAACTTGGTATAGTTACAGTTTCTCTGTTAAATAAAACAGGTAGCAGGATATTTAGAGGAAAACACATAAGATCAAAGGAAGAAGAATAAATGTTAAGATATAATGTGTCTGTTATGAGGATCTCCTGTTCAGCTCTCACACTCACACTTCCTATTCACATGTATTATGGATTGTTACTCGGTTTTACCAATTCAAGGGTTTCATTCCGTAACCTGAAAAGATAAACAGTTTTCCTTCACAAATGCAAATTTCATCTACATATTTTATTATAGAGTATTTTGTTTACAAAACACTGAATGGTAAATAATGGAATAAGATATTCTTTCAGAAATCCACCTACTGTTTTATTCTACACATGTTAAAACTGCAATGCTGTGAACAAGTTTTTTCTCACTTACAAATGGTCTTTGTTCGTTTATTAACAATTAAGAGACAAAATCCAAAAGGTCACAACAAAAAAAATTGCACTGTTAAAGTACCAAACTGTGTGAAAATGAAGCAATATTATGGAGTCTTGAAAAAAATAGGAGGAGGTGTGCTCTATGTAATTCCCCTGGGAAAAGACGCTAAACAGATTTTTTCTTCCCAGATAACACCCATCAGTGTGCACACAACCATGAAACAATAAGAAAACACCCCTTTAGCACTCCAGTGAATCAGATTACATCAGGGTTTCCCTTAGGGAAGGACTAAAATTTCTGCAATTGACCAGTCAATGCCCTCGGACACCAATCAGTTCTTAGATCAGAGCGTGTGCTGGCATTTGAAGCGGCATTGCGTTTCATATTGCTTTGCAGGTACCTTTAATACTGAGCTTTCCCTGAGGATTTTAGAGGATAGTGGGCAGCAGGGTGTGCTTAGATCTGGCCGGCTGTTACTTAACATGTACAAAGGATTTAAATTTGGGTTCTTTATTCATCTGCTGTGCCTTTTGCTCCGTTATCTTATCTGTTACATCCTACTCTAGTCACCGGAAACACCAAGAGATAAACCTCTGACTTAAATGTATGATAGAGAGAGCATCTTATGCTTTTCTGTAAGTGACTGTATAAGAGCCTACTTTCCACAACCGTCTTCTATTGTTCTTTAATTATTCTCTGTTTAGCTGCTCTGCCTGTCACCATTACAATGTAATTGCAATGAGATGATTAGTTTCCGTCACTGAAACCTCATCAGAACACAGAAAGACAGATAGAATGTTTTAATTCTCTAACTCTAATTATTGTTTTCTGTAGAAAATGTGAATTATTTTATCATTCCTAAAACAGGGGGAAAAATAGATTTGATGTCAGAAACAAAGAAAAAGTTAATATTTTGTGTTATGAACTGTATGTAAATACCTAGTTCAAATATATGAATCAAATTTGTAGTTACAGTGTCTATATGAGATCAATTCTTTTTCTTACCCATCCATCCATCTTTAACTACTTATTCCATCAGAGTCTTGGTGGGGCTGGTGCCTATCTCTGGCAGACTATGGGCGACAGGCGAGGTACACTCTGAAAAGGTCGCCAGTCTGTCCCAGGGCAACACAGAGACACACAAAGACGTACAATCATGCATGCACTCACAGACTCACACCTAAGGGCAATTGAGAGATGCCAATTAACTAACAGTCATGTTTTTCGGACTGTGGGAGGAAGCCGGAGTACAGCAAGAACCCACGCATGCACAAGGAAAACATGCAAACTCCATGCAGAAAGACCCTGGGCTGAGAATCTGTAAGGCGGCAGTGTTACCCACTGCAGCCTAGCCACTTCACACTGCAGACTATTGCTTTCAGTGCTATCGACATCATCAGGGTGAGAGGGGTTCATCCATAAATGTTTGTGTGGAAACAGTCCTTTCCCTTTCTCTTCAAACAACAAAAAAATCTCACCTGTGGAAAAAGGTGAGTATTAGTATAAGTATTTTTCCTCTGCTTTCTGATCATTTTCTGCTGGTCATTATACCAATGGTACAAATAGACATTTGTAGCATAGCCATGAAAATTACAAAATAAATTGTAATAAAATATAAAAATACTTTTATAAAACAGCTGAAATGTCTCCATGGCCACCTTATTCTATCCTTAGTTTCCATGCATGAGAGTAGAAGCACTTATATATCACACTGTGTGAAATGAACAATTGATAGCCTCGAAGGATTGACACCGACACCTAATCAATGCCTGTCTGAGCTGCAGCAACAGACAGCCAATGTGTGATCACTGCTTAGAGATGACAAATAATCATCACGGAGTGATTGTGTTGCCCCTGCAGACACTGCAGATCATCCAACAGTCGTTCAACATGGGCTAGAAAGACTGTCTCTAGAATTAGTCTTAGGTTTAAAAAAAAGTACACCCACTTTAAATTCAAGTGCTTCAAATAACTTATTGAATAAATAATGACCCAGTAAAATCTGCGGTAGGTGGTTGTATAGACTGAGGTTACATTTGAATCAGTTTAAACCTGGTAAAGACCAGATCTTTTTGACAATAAACCTTTGAACTCTCATGTACAGGCTAACATGAAGTTAGCCTGTACATGAGAAAGACTAAATCATCATTTGCACTGAAGTAAAGACAGTTTTTAATATGAAATACGATGCATTCAAACAGTGTTAAGGGAAACCTTGTAGTGCAGAATGATTTATAAAAATTCTAGTTTAATCACATTTAGACAATGATTGGCATCACAACAGTTGATCTTGAGCTCTTGATACTAAGGGCAGATAGATTTGATTAGCTTAGTGGATATTGTAAGGGCTTAATGCTGGCCAGATGTCAAACAACAGTCACTACATCTAAAGATGAAAACAACTTCTCTTGATATCAAAGCAATGAATAATAGGACATTTTTACTTTTTTATGTATTTGGTGCAAATTTATTTTAAATAATAAACAATACAGGCCCGAGTAATTTCTCCCAAAATAAAACTATAGTGGATGTAGGGTGGATGTGGGGTATATATATATTAAGCTGTTACTTTAAGCATATTATATTAAGCATTAAATCACTCTGTAGGTGCTTGTGGTTTCTTGTGTATGTTCAAGTCTGAGCTGCATTGCAAAATATATATGGCAATTTGTGAGATACTGGGCAAAAACAATTCTCGGTTTCAGTGATACTGAAAAACTGAATAACTATTTTGCCATTGTTAGGGTTTTTTATATTGATAATGTATGAGCCTGTTAAATACTAATAATACCTGCCTGCCTACATGTTAGGACGCATGTTTTTCCAAGCAGTTTAGCTAAATACAAGAGCTCTTCTGTCAAGATAAAAACCTATCTTCATTATGTACGCAACAAAGATTTGGAACTGAAATGAGAGTATACAGACAAAGGGGATGATTCGTAATAGCAAGCTATCTCTCATGGGGCTTTAGGAATGGTCTTGATCAAAGAACAAGGTATCAATTTGATAGGGCTGGAGCCAGGGATGTCTCACATTTGCATATGTGTACGATGTAATGTGACATGCGATGATGCGGCAGGCTGTGATACATAAAGTGCTTCTTTATCCGTGATCCGGGGCTGCTACTGACTCTGATGAAGCAAGCCCGATGGTACCGTCGTACCTGTGCAACCTCTCTGTATTCAATAAGGTTACAATTATGTAAAAATTGTTGTCATGTTTTAGTCATTCAGTACATAAACATTATATAATGATATTTAAAGTGGTTGTTCCGAGTGACCTCTTCTAAGGAAAGAATCGGGGAGAGAAAGCTTGAAGTTGTAAACACAAAGATTTCCCTTACACCCTGGATTAGGTATCACTAGTAGACTTTCCAGACATCAACTCTTGATTGCCACTTCAGTGACAATTATTATCTTAACCCACTTTGTGCTCTGCTTTTAGAGCATAAATTAAATGTTGCTCCTTGCAACAAGGTAGTTTTGAAAAAATAAAAAAAATAGTACTTTCAAGAATTTTGAAAAAGTGATTACTCCTATTTCAATGCCTAGAAATTCTATTCTTTTAATCATTATTTTTATTTTCAGCCACTTCATTTGGAAGGTGTTACTATCCAGGGAGCTGGACAGTATCTCACACATGGCAGAGTGCAGACTGACCCACATATTGTTTAGCTGCTAGTAAAAACTGTGCAGTTTCTAGGGATGACTCAGCATGTTATTAATCAAACATACAAACACAGAATTGCCAAGCAGTCAGGAGATGTGAGTCAGCAGCAAAGGACAGGAGTTCTGCTATGACTATGTGATTATGTCTCCATACAGCGTGTCGTCTGGGAGTCAGGTGATCTTCAAATACCAGGAGAGATTACTGTTTTATTCCTGTTAGCTTGTGTTGACTCAAAGCCTTGAAAAATCACTTATAATCAGTTTTTTTCTTTTTTTACTAATTGCCTGACGTTTGCTGCTTTTCTTCACTTGACCTTCAGGATAGTGTAAAGGAGGTCCCCCTCTCTCTGAGTACATAATATAATCAGTTTTCTCTATGGTAAGGAGACATTTCTTTCTGGAAGACATAAAATGTGTAAACTCTTAGGCAGTTTTGATAACCGTACACTCAAAATATTAAAATTAAAAGCTGACCGGCTCTCATGGAGTGATGCAGACAGTATACCAACAACAGGTTTTATACTTTGAAAAAACATGAAATATCCATATATTACCAAGTAAAATTCAACAATCTTGTTCTAAACTTATTTGGCCAGACTTGTGGTAGTTTGGCGAAGGAATATTCTACAATTATGGAGCCAGTGTTATCCATCACAAATCACAGCCATCACCATGACAGCTATTACAGCTGAAAGTTTTCCTGCTTTTGTTTTATGCCCATACAGGGAGCAGTTGCTGTTGATCATGTCTCGATCTCTCTTTTGCTGTTTGAAAAAAACAGCTCTTGTTATGTCTAAATGTCAACGCCATATCAGTTCTATTCTGAATAGATCAGGGTTCATCTTCCAACACAAATTAACACAAAACCACCAGAAACTGTGAGCAGGCTCCCAAACATTACCATACACAATGCACAGGGATCCACATGCACATATTTAGTCATGCCAACATCACAACAGTAGAGCACAGTCACAGTGAAATCCTGTCCCAGATACATCTCTCAGCCAGAACTGCCAGTTTCATGAGGCAGAACTAATTCACTTTACATTTTTAGAATTTGCCACGCCTTTCTCTCCCCTCCTCTACACAGTTTCCCTCACCCTTCATCCTCATATCATCTCTTATTCTAATTCTTTAATAACTTTATCCTCACCCGCTGTTACTTTCACTCACATGTTTGAACACTTGTCTGCTCACTGCTCTCTGATTTTTTTTCCTCCTCTTACGGTCTTTTATCTTCTTTATTTTGTATCTATCATATTTTCTTTTTTCCCAATTTGTCATTCAGTCTTCAGAATTATTTTCTTTGTGTTTTGCCTTGAACCTTTTAATATAGTTTTACTCTAACTTTAAGTAAATCGGTGTCCTATGTAGCACTGACCCTGATACTCACTAAACTGATAAAAGATCTTGCATGTTAAAGGAGAGCAATGAGAACCCTGTGTGTGCAGTGACTTGCAGAAAGATTTACACCCCTTGAAGTTTAACTTATGACTTCATATTAATAGAGGAAAGGACAATGAATTTAATTGTAGCTTATTTGATGCAACAACACAGAGTAGAAAATAGTGTAAAGTAGAGGGGGAATAAAATATATCTGCCCCCCCACCACCACCACAAATGCACATGGGTTTATTTTTACAAATATAAAACACATATGCAAACCTAACAAGACACAGCCATCCACCTCAAATGATAGGCAAGAGAGGAAGAGCATCATCAGAAGCAACCAAAGCCCAGTTGTTATTCTGGAGGAGCACAAATCTGGGCTTTACAGAGGGAATAAAAACTTGTCTATCTGTACTCATGTTGGAACATTTCCTAAAACACTTGCATTTTTAATTGAAGTGATGGTGATTATAGTGGTGTAAGCTCTGGATACGATTAACTCTCTCACAACTGAAGAATCCGGTTTCTCAAAGTACTAATTTTAGAGTATTTCATATTTCCCCCCCTCCGGTAACGGAATGCTGCTCTTTGTTTTAATCAAACACATAAAAAGTATAATTAAGTGTATTGGAGTTTGTTATTTTAACATAAAATGTGAGGAGGTTTAATATCTTTTGTTACCCCCCTCTTAGTAACAACATCCCCATCATCACAGTTTGTATGTCATGGATTTTATCACAAAACAGCAAAATAATTGAATGTTTGTCCTTCCTAAATACATAATTTTTAAAGGGAACATACAGTACTACTCAAAGAGACAAAGTCAGCCTCAGTTTTGCACAAAAGTTGTGTAACTTATTCGTTACCAGTGACGGTCACTAAATGGTTTGAGAGTAGGTTTCATGAAGAAAGAGATGCCAGAAAATCACAGCAGTAGATGCTAAACTGAAACTACAAATAATACTAATATTACTGATGGTATTTATGAGTTTAGCTGTTGGGGTAAACCCATATTTCTTTAAATGTATTTTTTTCTCAATCATCCCACCATCTTCTTCCTTCTTACTCTCCATTTATCAGCCTCTTAAACCCATCCTAGCCAACTTATTTAGACCTTCTGCGGAAGATTGAGGGGGTTTTCTTTTTCCCTCTCTCCTCTGAGCCTAAAGCTAAACTTTCTTCCTCCTCATTTTCTAACATATGTCTGATTGTGTCTTTTTTTCCCACCCTTGCAGAATAAGGCAGCAATCTCCCCTAACCCATTATGCTCCTGTCTATATGAGAACTACCTCTTGCACTTCAAAGTACACACTACTACTTCAAAGTCTCAAACTGCCTTTTTATACTGAGGACAGACCAATTAAAGCCAATGATATCCAGCATCCTTCCACCCATTTTTTCCGGTGTTAAAGTTCACACCTTGACCACAGGCACCAAAGCAAATAACTTTCTCATTTAGACTATCTGATGATGAAAAGGCCATTTTTGTTTTAATGCTAATTTTAAAGATTGCAGCATAACTTAATATCTCATTATTGTGCAGTTTTGTCATTTTGTTATAGGGACTTTTTTCATGTGTTTGCTGCCCAGCTCAATAGCCAATGGGCCAACACAGTCACCCATTAAACATATAACTATTTAAATGCTGATTCATGCCAATTGCTATAATAAACTCTGGGAGAGATCCCACAAATGACTGGAAAAAAATATATAAACACAACTTAGAGAGGCCCAAGCTAAAATTTAAAGCCTTATTTTTTTTGATGTCATACTGTATTAAAATGTTATGTTTTTGTGAATTATGACTTGCTATTGTATGTGATGATAGATTACTGAAAAAAACAAAGTCTAGATGAGATGAATTTACAGTTTCTTTTTCCTACGTTATCCAGTGTTGTATATAACACAGATACTATAGCTAATTCTTTCCTGATGCACCCTTCAACCTAATATACACACACTGTACAAAACTGTATAGACATTTCAAGACTTAGGAGTTCAAAAACACTGCTTTTCACATTTAGAAGAATTCAACACGCAAAAATGGGAGCAAAAGTCAAAGTTCGTACTGAATTCTTATTGAAATATTTTATCATGTAAAGCCTGGTCCATGAAATGACAATCAGAAATGTTTCTTTTGTTTAAACTAGAGTCACTTCATTGGACATTGTGATAACTAAAAAGATAAATAAACATATTTTTTCCATATTTCCAATTGTAATTATGGAAAAAAAATATCTTCATTTAATAATTTAATTTGAATAATTGATCAATTATATCTCTGGGGCCAATGTGCAGAAAAACAAAGCAATATATACTAGACATTGAATGCTCTGACTGAGGAAGAAATGTCTAAACAGGGGTAAACAGTGAAGCATAGTAGGGAGAACCTATTCAAAAATATAAGAAAAATCACTCATTAAAATAAAAACAAAGCCAATTGGAAACATTAGAAAGTAAGAGAGAAAAAATAGGTCAGAAAACATTCAGATTTTAAACATAAGAGAGAAATCAATGATACATCATGCATTTGTTTTTGTTCAATTTATTATGCATTTCCTGATCTCATTGTTTGTTTCATAGTATACATTCTGTTTTTCAAAAAAATATCAAACGGATGATGTAGAGGTCTTAAAACCTATATATAATGTATGGTACACTTGGGTTTACAGAGTCAATGGTTTTCAGGGTTCAACTATAAACAAAAAGAAATCTTCCATCTCAGCAATGCTTTTATTGTGATAAAATGAGCATATATTTTAATCTTAATATACTGATCTGGGATGGTTTTGACAGAATTCATTTAATTCCTTTAACAAACATAAGTAATTAACATGCATCAGTCATGACTCCAACTACTACAGGGAAGCCCAGGTTTTAATCAAAGCCTCATATTTGATTAAACAGTTCTGTTTTTAAAAAATCCATCCAGTTGACTGGGATATTAGAGGATATTAGAAGACGTTTCCCTTTCACAAACACAGTGAAACATTATATGCATTGAAAAATCCTTACAGGATTTATTTTAATTTGATCGCTTTGCTCCCATCTGGTTCTTAGTGAAGAATTTCCCTTATAGCTGCAAATAAGCTACTGTAATTTGTACTTTTAGCAGCTATGCTACAATAGAGTTTAATGGTGAATTATAACAAATTTTGAGAGCATTAGACATTTAGACGTTGAAGTTTTGGTTTTCTGTAATAGGGCACTTTTGTTTGTTCTCTTAACATGTTTTCTATAAGTTTGTTGACTTGTCTGTCTTCATGCTTCCTGTTGAGTCAGTGATGAGATAAGCAGGCCCACTGTAGCTCTGCTGCTGGCGAGCTGCCATCCTATTACTGCAGAAGTCAAAAATCCTCAGATCCCTGCAGTCAGTACACAAGTACACATCCATGCAGAGCATCTTACAGGGAAACACAATCTTGCACAGCAAATGTTTCCCCTGTGTTTCAGGGGTGTATTTCTGTGTGTATTAGCAAGTCCCAGTAAGACACTTAGCCTGTTACGATTTGCTCCCATGACAGATTTGTGGGTCAAACTATAAACAAACTTCTGCCTGCTTTTGGTTTGTCTCTGTCAGGCACAAAGGCAGCCGTCTGTAAGCTGATTTTTTTCATCATTGAGTTACTGATTGTTCTGTGTCCCTGGGCAGCAAAGGGAAGTCCAGGCAGAAGAACTTTCCAAGTATAGCTCAGTCAAGATGGCTCTGATCCTCTATCCACCATATGGTTGATGATGGTTTACAGACTTTAAGTTTTTAATATTTCATATAAAAATTATTTGATGTGGGTAAAAAAAATGACTGCAAACACAAATAAATAAAAATTACAAACAATAATAAGCTAATCGTGAAATCTACATTAATCTCTATTATTTTATTAATCAAATGTATTATTCCACAATAGCCACTTTTTAAGTTGTTTTGTATTTTTGTTTTCCTTATTTTCTTTTTGTAATTCACTTTTTTCTGTTACTTGAATTATAGCTGTCGCTGTAGATACAGGCAACTTGAATGACGTGCTCTTGTTTTCTCATTTGGAAGTGAGTACTATAGAAGCAATATGTCTAGGAAACTAGTGCAGGCAGTAAGCACCAACATCTTTAGGGTTATTTAACTAGATTACATGGTTGAATACACAGTCTATAACAGTACCACTGTGTGTTATTATAGCAGCTTTAGATTAAAACCATATGCTAATGGAACCCTCCAACATGCCCTATCAGAAGAGCAAGGAGGTTGGAACATCAACCCTGTCAAGGTTTTTATGTCTTTGTGAAGAGCGACCCATCCTAGCTTACCACGAGGGAATGCGGGCATACAGTAAGCACACACAGTATCTTGCCCACCCCTCTGCCTCTCACAATACGGTTACATAATAAAGAGGCTCTGTTATGGTGATTAAATGGAGAAGATTTTTTAAATATCTGTGAAGTGGAAATGAAACCTTCTTGTTATATAACCAGAAGAGAAGCTTCTACTGTAATTCTCTCCCAGACTTATTTTCCCTCTAATTTATTTCTCAAACCCCTCCTCCTCCAAAACCTTAAATTCATTCCCTCCTTTTTATGCTCCTTAATATTTATTTTTCTTTTTAAAGCTTTCCAACACTGATTCATCTGTCCTTGACACTCTTTCTTTAAATTATTCAGTATTTTAGGGATATTTTGTTTTGATTACTTTCCTTAACCCACTTCCCTTTATCAGTGCATAACAAAGGTCAAATATTGGACTAATATCATGTTGGCTAGGTGAAATGGTTACATTCTTCAGACAATTTGTTTTATTAATATATTTCACACCATAGAAGAAGCACTGAAGCATGTTGAACATTCATGCTTCTAAATGAACTTCACTTTGGAAATTTGTTTAATCAGACTGTTGAAAGTAAAATGTCAAAACCATTGGCGCCTGCCAATCAAACTACATTTTCATATATTTATATATATTTTTTATTTTTATTTAAAAAAAACAGGTTACCAAATACATTTTAAGGATAAAGGTCCATGTAAAATAACTTATGTTGACTAGAAGCACCAAAACCGGTGGACAGGGAACATTATTGACTCAACACATATGATCTTCATAATACATCAGCTACATTTTTTTTCTGCTTCCTCTTTTTCACCAATCTTTTTCAGTTGGCCTCCTCTTCTTTTCTTGATCTACCTTTTTTCCTACGTTATCGCTCTTTTCCTCCAGTTAAAGTGACTGACATTAGACTCAGCTGGGAGTCCCCCAACTGGAGGCAAAACCCACTTAATGTAAACTGTAATGCACTCACTTGCACATACATTCGCACTCAATCCAATATTTCTCCTCTCCCTAGTGAGCTTCTCACCACATCCCTCCTCATCCTTTCTCGCTCCCTCTTTCTGAATAGCTTGCAGCTACACAGACCCTCTCAATTTTGCATTGATATGAGCCTTGTGTCTACATGTGTGTCAGTGCTTGTGCCAGAGTGTATGCGCTCTGCAGCAAAGTACTGCTTAAAGCAGCAGCCAGCACAAGGGAAGTGTTCGCTCAAGCAGAACAATGGCATTCTGGGTAAAAATAGCCCCTCACTCTGTTTGAGGGAGGAAAAAAAGGAAGACTGAGAATGACAAACAGGGAGATGAGAGGGATGGGAAGATTGGAGACTAGGAACTTTGTGCTGAAAAGAGAAATAAGACAAACTTTAGGTGAAAATGCACTAAAAGTGAGGAAAAGTAAACAGAAGGATGACTGACTCACCAAAAGAATAGTAAGTGGAGTGTAATATTGATAAAAAAAACAATATATGGAGCAATTAATCTGTTGATTTATATGTAGACAGTGATGCAGATGAAATTATTCTAAGATAAAATTAAAAGTTGTGGTGAGAAAGATTTTTAAGTAGTTGCTTCAATAATGTTCAATATTGATCTTATTTAGTAAAAAGCTGGCTGAATTGGTATGTCTCAGTTTTTTTAGTAAGCAAATTGCTTAATGAAAACCCCAAAACCTATAGATAATTTATCTTTGTTTTTTTCTATTTCTTATATAATGGGGGGGAAAAAAACAATAATAGAATCTGTGGGGTTTTTAAAACACAGGAAGAATTTCAATAATTTTTTTTTTTTTTGCATTTCTTATATATTGGAAAAAAAGAAAAAAAAACACATAATAATAGAATCTGTGGGGTTTTTTTAAACACAATAAGAATTTCAAGATAATATTTCCCATTCATTTAAAAGGAAAACGCAGCTGGTCATTCCCACCAAATTAGTTCATCCCTCGTTTCTTTGTGTCTAGTTCTTTGTGTTCTGTTCAGTTCAATTCAATTCAAAAATACTTTATTGAGTCCAAATGGAAACTTAATTTAGTCATAACTCTTAGGATTTGAGCTGTTGTATATGTAAATAGTTGTGTGAAGGAAGTATCTTCTGTCTTGCAATGAATCTGAAGGAGCCTTTGACAGAAGACACAGCAGTTGTTTGACAGTCTTCTCAAGAGGAAACTCACAATTGTCCATAATATTCTTGATTTTATAAAGATTTTTTTCACATGAAATCCTCTCCAGAGATTGGAGAACAGTTTGCAGAGCAGAGTCGACATTCTTTATCAACTTATTGAGCTTTTTTAAGTAATTCGCTCTAATGCGGTTACCCCAACAGATTATGGCAGAAGAGATTATAATGTTCACAACAGACCTTTAGAGGTTATGCAGCATCTCACTGCAAACACTGAAGGACAAAATAGACCTTAAGAATTACAGTTCACTCTGTCTTTTCTTATAGAACACAGATTCACAGTTGCCTCCCAAGTCACGTCTGTTGTCATGCTCCACTGTCTCCACTTCTACCATGATGTTAATCACATTGGACACGTTTCTTTTTCTTCTGAAATCTATGATCATCTTCCTATTTTATATTTAGAACCAGCTGATTATTTCCACAAATACTACAAAGCAGTTCACCAGCTCCCTGTACTCAGCTTATTGTCCACCTCTAATGCAACTAACAACTGAAAGTCATCAAGTATTTCTGCAAATAACAGGACTCTATCTTATACTTGATTGTTTGTTGTCAATTGTTGGGCCTCTATCTGAGTCTTCTGGTGTCTCTGACAGAGCAAATCAGGCTGAATCATGTTAAATTCACTGGGAAAAGCAAATAACATCGTATTTACAGTGTTTTCTGCCTTGTCAACATGACATTGGGTTTGTTGAAGGAGGTGTACAACTTCATTTTTAACTCTAAGGTGAAAAGATAACTGCAGGGACTCCTGATAGCTGTTACCTTTCTTTGCTGAGGTGGACAAACAGGAGTGTATCTAGGACATTCACGATGTGGGATGTCAGAGCAACAGGTCTATAGTCATTGCAAACTGTTGTCTAAATTTTACTTGGTACCAGGACAAGGCAAGTCTTGCACATCACTGGGACAGGCTCCTAAGTCAGGCTAAGGCTGAAAATGTACTGTAGAATCCCTAAGAGGGATTCTACACAGGCCTCCGGGACTCTGAGGCTAATATAACTTGGATTTAGTGTCTTATTGGTCTTCAGTCTCTCAAACTGTCTCTTCATTTGTTTTCTAGAGGCAGACAGGTTGAAGAGTGAACAAACAGCTGCATCTGCACCTCTTTTAAAGGGGGTTATACTTTAACCAGAGAAAAACAGGTTTGTGATCTCTCAGACAAAGGTCTTACTTAAGAGTTTCATGATTCCTTCACATTTGGATAAAACAAGTATAAAGTTTTGCTTTCTCTGATAGGTCAGCAAAGAAGTTGGAATGTTGGAAGTTTAGCTGAGAGGGAAGCCTGATTAAAATCACTACTTAGTTTCATAAATGCATTTGACTGTTGTTTCTGTAGCTTAGCAATGAAGGGACTGATGATGTCACATGCAGTGGACAATAGCAGAAGGTAAAATGTTGCTAAAAAGACACTGTTAATCTCTCTTGATAAATAATGTAGATGAAAACTAACTACAAGTTTAATACTTGGGCTAAAAAGATGAAACCTCACAGAAACACGCCCCAAATTACACCATAATTTTTATAAGCACTCTCTTTTTATAACCACCTCTCTCTTGTTTTCAAGAGTTCTTTGAATATCTCTGCTTGTTTCGTGTGGTCAGAAAACCTGGCAGAGAGACACTGTTGAGAGATACAGTCTGAGATATGATCCGGCAGTCATGTTTCAGTCAACACACATTACCACATTCTTGGTATTCTGGCTGGGTCCCTGGTATGTCTTGGAGTGTATTTTACTTTTTTTCTTAACATCTCACATTGCCAGTATTTGGTGATTGAAGAGAGGGCTTGAATTTCCTCTTCTTCTCTCTTCTTCCTGCTGCTATGCATATTCTTCACCGGAATTAAAAAAAAAAAAAACATCAAAACAAAATAAACTTTAATCTACAAACTGATTAACTGAAATACTAAAAGAATATGAGATTCAAACTAGCAGAGCTATTCTAGTGTAAGGCCAACATAGGCAGCGCAAATTTACAAATCCTTCATTGTTCCAATTATAGTCTCTCTAGTTCCTCTTATACCTGTTTGTCTTTTGGAAGTTTTAATCTTCTGTTTATCTGCAACATTAGAATGCTGTTTACCTATTTGCACTCTGACTCAATTCATTATGACATATTAAACATTGCAGGATCTGAACAGATAAGATCTAATTACACCCACTGTGATTCTCTAAATCTACTCACTTTAACTGTCCTCCATTACTTTCATTTCTAAACTCTTTAAACTTGAAACGTGAAAAATACTCAAAAAGAAGCGTTTTCTTCACTAAGTTTGTTGACTGTAATATCAGAATATTCACTTCTGAACTTTTATAGGAGTAGTATTTTTGTTAATAATGACAGGTTCATAAAATAAGCATACTAATAGTCAATTATTTTCTTTATCTATGCGTTTACAGTACACATTTACTAAAGTAAATTATGCAGAGCAACAGCAAGTAACAACATAAGTTCTGCCAAGTCAGTGGAGTTATTTTTTTATGTTTTTCTATTAATGTAATGCCTCTCTAAAATACATTCATTGGATTTAACCACTCATTTGGTTGTCTCCTCATATGTAATTTGCACAGCCTAAAATCTTATTTGTTAAGGTGGTCTCTAAAAGATGGGGAGTCTTTCAATGCCTCATAATCAGAAGCACTCAAAAGGATGCAGAGAGAGACCGAGACAAAGGAGGTGCAGGAGGACTGCAGATCCATTTAGAAAAGCCTGAGCATCAGAGGGGAGATGCAGAAAGAGAAGGTGGAAAACAGCAGTGATGTTAGATAAGTGTTGAAGAGAGACAGAGCTGCATCTATCAATTATTCATTACATTGGTAATAGAGCCTCTCTTCTGCCCCAAATAACATTAGCTGTCCTGGATAGAGGCAGACACAGAGAAAGAAAAATAGATGGTGGTGGGGGGTAATAAAAAGACACTGGAGACACTGAAAAGAAAGTTTGACATTACAATAATAAGGTGATGAAGCTTTTTTATGCCATAGCTACAATTAACCATAATTCTCACTGTCACTAAGTTGTGACCACTCATTCTGTAGTAGTTTCTAAACTCACTGAATCATTGTTTGGTCTGTAAAAGCTGTTTGATTTCTTACCAAAGTGACTTTTTACAGGTTATTTTCTTTTCATTATGTTTAACTGAATTATGCATGAATGGATTTAAAGCTGTACTTTAGATGTTTCTCAATAACATTTTGATGTCTGCTGTCATTGTCAGGAGAAGGAACCATTGATATAGGTTGGAGAGAGAGAATCTTTTGTCTACAAGTCTGGACCTTCAGGAATTAAAATGGTAGAGATATATAGTCTAAAAATAGTGTATTGTAATCGAACAAGCTTTTTTGTGGAAAAACAACAATGCCATTTTTTATTTCTGGCTGAATCTTTCCCTAGCGTCATAAAGGTTAGTGACATTTTCCAGAGCCATTTTTCTAGGATACTGTCCAGCAACACCAAATTCCATCTCAGACAGGCATATAGTGGTGGGGTGGGGTGTGGAGGACTTGTCCATTCCTTCTCTTAATCACAAACATAAAATTAAGTTTTTGCTAACAAGCAATTTTGTTTAGTTTTTTCCCTTTTCTTTCTATAGACTAAACACTTTCATGGTGTTATTAATGAAATAATAGAAAAGAACTACAAATTATTTGTTCATTGTAATTCATTGCTGCTCCTTAGAGTCAAAACAATAACTTGAATTGATGCAATAGTTTAGATGCCAGAACAAATTCCAGCATATTTGTGCCTCCATCTTATAAGAAATAGATCCTGATCATTTTTGTCAGAAAAACAGAAAAGGTCATTTCTTTTCTGCCTGCATTTTCTCCACATAGTTATCATACCTGCCATCAGTGTACATGTGTACATGCAAAATCCTTATTTATTTCTGGCAGTCCCAATAAATTAGCATCTCTTATCAACTGTACAAGCAGATCAACCACAACACACCCAATAAAACAACGAATTTGCTGCTTCTTATTTGGAATCAAAGTAGACCAGGCACGAGTGAAATATTTAAACACTTTATTTCTTTAATTGTAATTGCGTACAGACAATGAAAAAAAAAAAAATATTTATTGTACCAGGGAATTCATCATTGTGAGAAAGTTAGATGTTGGAAACTTGTTACCCAAATAAGCTACTAAACAACAGCAGCAGTCTATTAATCAATTTTAGTCAATGATTCAATTACATTCCAACAAGCAGAGGAAGTCACAGAAAACCCCTGAAAAAAAATGATTGTTCACAAAGTGGTGAATCCAACCATATTCACAGGAAGTTGAGTGGTAGGTAAACATGTGGTAGGAAATCATACTTAAAAAAGGATGCATGATATTATCAGGATTTTATTGGTATTGGCCGATGCTTTATAAGTAATTATCAAACATCACTCATTCCACCAATTTAACTCAGAAATATAGAACACACTGTTTTTGTGATGAACAAGTGAGGATTATGCCTGCATCTCTAGCAGGTGAAACATATCCAGTGCATCCATGCATCTGCTGCTGATGCTGCTGCAATTAAATAGTGGAAGAAAACTACACACTGTAGGGTTGAGTTGTTAAATATCATATCCTCCAAAATTCCAGTTTAGTGCATCTCTGCTTAAAAGCATTGTTATGCAAAATCTATTCAAGAAGAAGTTGAATTAATTGTTTTACTCTATAAGTGTGTTTTTAATCAAATGCTGATTCGACTTGAGGGTACTGAGAAGGAAGTAGACAAGGCCCAACTGTTCTCATCATTCTGTATTACTTTAATTCAGAGATGAGGTACCGTAGCAGTATATTTATCAGCAGCAACATCAGCAGGTTGAAAACCTTGAAACTAAAAAAAATTAGTTTTTAACTGAATCTCAATGAAGAATTATTAACTGCAAACAATGAAACTAAAACTTTAACGTTTTATACAGCAAAAACAATGCTTTAAATCTTTTTACCTATATGTTGAAACAAAAAAAACTATTAGACAGAACCAAACAAACAACTTGAAGCATCATCAAATCAACTCAGACTTCAACAGGCCTATTGCATACATCCAGCCTTTTTGAGCACTACAAAACACCTCTGACCAGAAATTCAACTTAAATTTAAAGAACTATTACAAAGTTCTAAGCAGTTAAACAAATATACTTTACTAGAACTGAGGTTGCTGGTGCATATTTACACTTCTCTCCAGCATTGATTCAAACAAAGAATGCACACCAGCTTTTAAAACCCAATCAGTACCAGCTGTGCAGCCCCCTACTGTCTGAACCAGGTAAATAAAATGGATGAAAAATAATGGAGCAAACAGTTTTAGGCAGTTCTGCCATCTGACTCAACTATAAGTAATTGATATATGCATATATTAGTTTTAACTTTTCTTGATTTACCAGTCATAGTACACATAAATATAAAAACAGCATTTAATCCTAAGAAGGTGGTTGAATGCCTATTTATGTAAAAGGTTTTAACATATTAACTAGTAAGATTTGTTACCTCAAATTTTAAACAATGACACTGGTGAGTGAAAAAAATGTGTAGTCATATAATTTCACTTGATTGTATCAGTCAAGTTTTATCATATGAAAGCAATCTACCTTGTTTTTGGTTTGTTGTTATGTCTATCTTCATAAAAGCAACTACAAAGTTTAGTGCTTTATTTCTTTAGAAGTCATAGTCAGCTCTCTGTCAGTTTAAAGCAGCATCCTAGCATTTACCAGTCTGCGAAGTGGTATGAATAAAGCTGATGGGATGAGAATAGCGTGTAGCTGTCAGAGTGGCTTGGCCTTTTAGAAACTTGTGTCAGCTTAGTTCAGCCTGCCACTATTCTGACAGCTCTGTTTCCAAATGAGATTTCCACAACGAATACTTTATTGAAAGGAGTCTGAGTGCAGTGTGTGTAATTGCAAAAGACGCATTAAATGTGAGGATACTAATCAAAGTGTTAACCTGTCATATTTAATCCACTTAAAAATCTGATGTTGTGATGAGTGTTTCAGGGTGAATGACCCTGCTATCTGAACACAAATTTAAACATGCACTTGTCTTAATGGTGACGCGTGTGTCAGTTTGTTGCTTAACATTAAGCGAGATCTTCATATCGTTTGGATTTTGACTTCTAGGTTAAATAACATGAGGTGTTTTACAAAGCAACTTACTCATTTTTTATCCAGGGATGGTTGTAAAATCTTGGAATATTTTCTAAGTATCAATGCATTGGATTTAAAATGTGAATACCCTTTAATCATCCACAACACAAACAAAGTGCCTTCTCACCTTATACTCTAAAAGCTGTAAGGATAAAAAAAAAGAAAGAAGATTTAGTGTGTTTCACTATCCCAGTTCTTTACCACTTGGGTCCATTTAGCATAACAGGGTTGAATTATAGGTTTGACACAGCATATTAGATTTTAATGTAAATTACTGATTAACAAATGTTATAACCAGTATAGGTCAGATCTGGACTGGTAATCAGGCAGCTGGCATAACTTTGGCCAAAACCTATTTCATAATTATCAGCCCATATATTACCAGAAGTGAGCAGTAAATAGTTACAATTACTACTACAGTTACTTGAGTAACCTTTTGACACAATACTTTTCTAGCACAAATTTTACTACATTGTATATTTTAATTTTAATTTATTTTAATAAATATTACTACACATACTTGAGTGATTGTTCAGCTATCCGATTCATTGTGTGTATCTTCACTAAATAATAAAAGGCTTGTTAAAAAAAAGAAAGTTCCAGACAAAAAAGTTTATGTTCATGCATATGTTTAAGTCACAAGGTGTGCTCTTTTGTACACAGGTTTACTTGAGCCTACAGCAGATACATAATAAGGATTAAATATTGCATACCCCTTAAGAAACCTTTTTCATAGGTTTTATGTTAAAAGAGAAAATTAGTTTGAAAAAGTATTTCTTCTACCTGGTACTGTTATTTTTGAATTACCATACATGATTGTTTGCTTTGATTATTCTATCTGTCTGTAAACTATCATGATTAGCACTTAGCTTCACATTTTGGTCTACCTTTATTGCATCATTTCAAATATCAGATGAGTATAATAATATTATAATGAGTTATTTAGTATATCTTTACCAAATACTTTTTTTCCTCCTTAAATAATTGTTTCAATGGCTATTTTCTACTGTTACTTGGGTAAAATTATGAAGTAGTGTTACTTTCAGCTGAGTACAGTTTTCGGGTATGCTACCCATCTCTGCATATTACACATTCAATAATGTTTTGATGATGCACTGGCAGTCATGTTTCTTCACTTGTCTCTCTTCCTGTGTCACATCTACTATCCTATTCTTTCCTCTTGGTTTGATAACATCAGTATAGGGAAACACTTGGATTAAACCTGGTTTTAAAATGCTTATTTTTGCAAAATATTTGAGAGACTTTTAAGACCATGGCTAAAATGTAATTGTTATGAAGCCAAACTTTGTAGTGAGAGTTAGTTTAGAAATCCTCCATCATAGGCCAGGTGGTGGCTTCTTTTATTAAATTGAACTAAAAAGAGCAACAAAAAAGCTTCCTGCTTTGCTTGTTTTTATTTAAAAAAGTACTTAGAAACTTTACCTTTACTTTCCTATTTGTTGTAAGCAATTTTCTGACTTTCACTTAGGTGCTTTTCTTATCAGGGAGTTTTACTTTTAGCAAAATAATCTTCTTTTAAGATATTTTTTCATTTTTAACTCTATTTTTTTGAGTACACTTTACCTCTCTGGCCAAAGGTATGAGGGGCCGTTTAGGACAAAATTTACGTTTTGTCTCTCACACACTACCAAAAACTCTCACATACTCAAAAAAA
>JAUZNJ010102714.1:0-21000 GCA_034780135.1 Jordanella pulchra | reverse complement strand
TTTATTTTAATTATGTAAAGCACTTTGAAATGCCTTGATGCTGAAATGTGCTATATAAATAAAATTTGATTTTGATTTTTTTTTTGATTAACGGTACCAGTTCAGCAGCGCCATATTTAGACATTTCTCTGCTTCCAAACAAATTATTTAACTGGTTAAAAATAGAATGCTTATTGTTTTTTTTTTTTTTATGACAATCAATATATATACACTCAGTTAGTACTCTGAATTTTTTTTGTTTTAAAAACAGTTATTTTGTTTTCAGTTTAAACAAAATAATATCAAAATATGAATTTAGCCCATAGTTCAATCTCTAATCCGTCAAAGCCCTGTAGCCAACAGAGTCACAAAGTTGACCCCTGGTAATGTCGTTAACCCCTCTTCATCTCATCATCCACAGACTCTGTAAGACTTAACACAGGCAGCCTCTGATAACTGTTAATTCAGCTGGCCTTATGAAGCAGCCTATTGGGAGCTCTCATGGGCTTTTATCTTTGGCAGCTAAACAATAGGGTCACGGTTTATATAAGATGATCCAGGAGTGTGTACCAGGATGTTCACAATCACAGAAACCTTGGTCCAATAAAGACCAAACTAACTAGGGATGATTTCCAATCGTGATGTTAAACGCTAAACAATTAAACATTAAACAATTAAACAATTAAGATGTTACAGGAAATAAAAGACTGGTGTTGCATTTAGGCAAGACAGTACAGGAGGAGGGAGAACGAAAAACTAAGGATATACGGACCAGTGAGGAAAATGTTTTTTGTTTATCTGTTACGAAATGTGATAAGAGAATGGGATACAACATCTGCCGTTTCACAATGATCAGACAACTGGTACCACCATTACTAAGCTGAAAAAAGGTTTTGGACTTTGCAGAAACCTGGCACAAAGCATCTCCCAACAGATACCATCTCTACCTCTACTACATGTGCTGGCAAAGCCCATCCAATGTCTTATAAGAATAGAAACCCAAGAAAAAAAACATACTTAAGCACTAAATCTAAGGGTAGAGTACAGATTTATATTTTCACAAACACAATTCAAAAGGCATTGCTATAAATAAACAAGATTTTCTTTGAACACCTTTTAGATATGCATGTTTACAAAATGTCAGAATTTTTCTTCCAATTCATTCATGATAAAAAGGAACTAAATTCAGTGTAAAGTTGGGTTAAAAAATCTTTAAGTTCTTTCCCACTTTCTGTTCTTTCTTTCAACCCAGGAGCAAACAGCAAAACCAGAAATATTAGTTTTAAGAGCACAAATTTACCAACATCTGCAGCCCTGTAGCTGATATCAATTCACCAAAAAACTTGACATGCAGCTTGTAGCTAATTTGATCCTTGTGGTATAAGCTCTTGTTAAAGAACTTCTTAATATTTCCTTTTCTGCAGTTTATTTTAGCACAGAGGACTGGGATCGTTCGGATCAAACAAAGATCAATCATGGTGATAACGAAAACCTCAATGTTTTGAAGCTGGCTAAGCTGATACAAGCCTATGAAGTGAAGAAATGCTGGTAAGATAGCATCTCTTTGCACAGCACATCTGAGCACAACTTTTGCTTTCAAGTTTGTCTTTTAAGAATTTAGATATGTTTGAACATTCTCTTTAATATCATTTAGTTTCAAGACTCTGCAATAAACTAACACAGATTATAGTGTGTAAATCTCATCTAGAATGATGATACCAAACTCAAAGAACATTACCTCAAAGAAAAAGAGCTGCAAGACATTGAAGATTTTCAACCAATGCAAGAGATTCATTGTTGAACATGCCGCTGCATGAATGGGTTTTACATTTTCTGTTGTCTGCATAAATATTCAACGCCATCCCAGTTCTAGTTCAATGTCTGGATACTACATCACACACATACACATCTGCTAATATCTTTGTCATTATATGGAAAAGTATTGATGAAAATGTTCTTGTGTGAATATTCAAAAATATGCACAGCTTAAGCAAAAGCTTTAAAAGGATTTTCATTTGATTTGTATACTACCAAAATAACTGTAACGGTTGAAAATCATTAACCTAAACCTTAACATGAACAGATCCACTTTATTTTTTAAAGATAAATACAAAAACCACACAGCTTGAAATAAACTAGAAAACCGAACTTTTGATTAAGAAAAACATCTTACCTGGTAGTAGGCTTTAATCTGCCGGATGAGAATAGAGAGGTTCTGAATACGCAGGGTAGGGTCATTGTTTACTTTCTTGTTGGTCCTCTGCACAGTAGCTTTAGGATTTCTAAAAAGAAAAAAAGAAGAGAAAAAAAATAAGGTTATCAGATAATTTTTTCCCAAATAAAGCACCTCTAAACTGTCATGTTTATCTTTTCTGTTAACAAAAGAGTCTACTAAAAAATAAGCTTCAATGGATCATAGTTCAAGAAAACTGAACTAAAGGGAACCACAAACCTTTAAAGGCAAAATAACTATTCAAACTGTTTAAGCCTAAAACAGGAAATATATTTGATTAAAAAAAACTGAAAGAACATTTAGTGAGCCTTCTGGTCCAAAGTGAAGTGTCTCTGGATGATTGTATGACCTCCACACATGACTTTGTTCTCATGACCCCGAAACCAATTCACTTCCTAACTCTTGTACAAGAGAACCTCTTGACTGCTTATGCAAAACAACACATGATAACTACTATATTACAGTTTTAAACATTAGTATGGTTCAGACACATTCTGTACCAGCAATCCAGACAAAACAAACACCATCTATAACTGTCTCAAAAACTGATATTTTATTTCACTCCCTAATGAAAACCACATACAGCACCAACATAAATACAGCGAGTGGCAAATGAAACAACCTGACAATTCACCATCAGATGTCTGTCAGGTAAAAACTTCTTCTAAAGAGGCTGAGATTGTAACACAGATGGTTGAACAGCATTGTTGTGTCTCTAGTTTGTTTGTGTTTATCACAAAAAGGCAGACTTTCTCTGAGAATGCGATGCTTTGCAAAAGGGTTCAAAAGTAGAAGACTTTAAAAAACATCCACGTCGGGCATGCAGGTGGCACAGTGGTTAGCGCACATGATTCATGTAAAGAGGCCTTAGTCCTCGACGAATCCGGCTAGTGGTCCTTTCCTGCATGTTTCTCCCCCTCTCTCATTCCCCCTTTCCTGCCAGCCTACTGTCTGAAAAAACGAGCCAATAGTGCCGCAAAAAACAAAAAAACAAAAAAGAACATCCACGTCTCTGTGTACATACAAAAAAAGAAGAAACACATGTGCAGTAGGACTACAATCAGTGAAGCAGGGAGTTTTTATACTGAGGCTGATTTCATCGTATATTAAAAAAAGTTGTGTCAAAAAAGTTAAACTCGCATGCAATGCACTTTATCCAATTCCTTATTTTAGCTAGAAATCTTCAGTGCACCGTCATGTTGAGAGTTAAAAAGATACAACCTCCTCCTCTTTGAGTTATAAAAGTTATTTATCCATGTAAAGAAATTTCAGAAATATCTTACCAAGTTGGCACTTTGACAGTATGGGACATTGTAAACTTCTTGATAGTATCATGTAGGGATCATCTAAATGGAACTTGCCTGATATGTACCTTAAAAGGAAAGAATCTTTAAGTTAAATCTGAAAATATCTAAAAGAACAGCAGCTGCAGAATCATCAAATTCATCTAATCTTATATAAAAAGCATATTTAAGTTTAAAACTTTTCTGTTCAAACCAGAAACTATTTAAGGATTTCCTTTCTTATACAAATCATAATATTTACTTTTGAGACATCTCAGTTTATAAGCTTAGAGAGTGCAAAGTAAAAACTATCATCTTCTCTATGCTGTGAGAGAGAACTGACCACCGTATTTCACGAGTTCGGACTTGGATTCATCGAGGAGAACGATTCTTTCATATTCCAGATTTGTAGAACCTTAAAGTATCAATAAAAGCTCTTTTTTCCATTAATCTTTTCATATGATCTTCAATCAATAACGCATATAGACCCAGTGGCCTATTTTGGGGGTCAAGTGCAAGGAACATCCTCTTAAAAAAAAAAAAAAAAAAAACAGGATGGGGAGGAGGGGTCTCCAATTGCAGAGCAGTAGCATAAGTGAAGTCATGCACGGTCATGCATTTTATTGCATATAGCCTTCTAATCCGTTTACCAACTAATATGTAACCCTTTACTGTTGAAATAAAGGAGATAAAAATGTGAATTTCGTGGGCCTCTGCATAGTAGGGCCAATAATGGATACAAAAACATGTTTTCTAAGCAGAAACACCAGACAGCCTTTTATCTAAAAGAATAAAATGTCACATTAAACTGCAAGGTGGAAAACATCAACGGACAAACTGGAAGACTATGAAACAGATGTTAATGAGCATAGTGGTGCATGTTTTACTTTTTTTTTTAATTATTTTTCCCTCACCTGACTTGCTATTTTTTTGTGTTAATCAGCCATAGGTCAGCCTCCACCCTAATACACACAGAATCATTTATGCTAATAGGTGAACACAGGCTTCTTTCAATGACCCTCATGTGACCTCCCCATCTCCCCCCTTCACACACACATACCCTTTTTCGAAGCCCATTGTGGGGGGTCTATTTAACTCTTTAATTAAACCACAGAGGAAGCTATAATCCTATCAGGCCGAGCAGGGTAATGTGGAGTGGGAGGTATGGGGGAAAGAAAAATGGCATTCCATCACCGTCGTGGGAGTCAGCTGACAACGTGGCTGCCACAGAAATAGAACCAAAACAACCCCTCGCTGATGCCACCCCTGACCGGTGAATCGCAGCCCGACACCCTTTTGGATTAACAGGTTAATAAATACGGAGACTTAAAACGGTAAGGGCTGTCAAAAACACGCTCATTACCTCCCCCATCTTAATCCTGCTGATACAGTAAACCTAACACTTTAAATAAACAAAAAGATTAAGAGTAGACAGCCAAAGCCAGTTCAATTGCCAAGAAGGTGGACAACTCTTCAGCAAGACAGCCAGACGGCGAGTCAATAAGCCGTCCCCTTAGTGCCGTCGATCCTCACAGCAGCCTCAGACCCTGGGGCCACTCGGCTTCCTCCTCCCGTGTCCCGCCTTTGATTGGCTGAGTGGGTTATGGAGTCGCGTTAACCTATATATGACAGGCTGAATTAGGCTCAGCTTGGGCAGCCACGCACAGACGTACAGAAGCAGAAAGCGGCCTAAATGTGCACACACACAGAATACGGGCTACATTTGGCCACGCGCTGGAGCTGTGTGTGGGGGGGATTATATGCTGTACTGTCCAAGCACAGCGGGGCAGCGTGAGCTTGGCTCCTGAGGTGTGCGGGGCAACACGAATAGGAAACCATTTAAGCCAGGTTGAGGCTAATAGCTCAGATATTGCAAAATCAGAAGAAAATGAAACATGACATGCAATAAAAGTCAAGGTTTAACATTTTAAACATTATATCAAACCTTTTCTCTCTCCATCTTTTAATTTATAACAGAAAATGATACTAACATATCCTAGTTGAAAAGGCAATAGCAACTAAAGAAATATTTACAATTTAATTAATTAATTTTCTGTTTTATTTTGGTGGAAATAAACATTTTGAGGAAAAATCCTTTGATTTTAGAAAGGAGCATGGATAGTTTTTTTTTAAGATTTAAGAAACAGTAGCTAAATAGATGAATAAAGATTCACCAAAAAACAACCAAAATACACTTAACCCTGTCTATGAATGTAAAACCTGAAGCAGATGGGCTACAGAAACAGAAGAAACCCCCAGTTCTGCTACTGTAAATAAGAACAGGAAACTGAGAAGTTTAAATATCAGATGTTAAGGTGAGAAATCATGGCATGAACAGTTTTAAACCATCCAACCTGCCTTGAAACCATAATTTAAGCTGGTGGTTTAATGGTATTTGGAGGTGCCCAAAAACCAGAATGTGGTTTACTTGAAAGTAGCAGAAGTTCAAAAGTGACCCAACTTAGTTCTAAGTATTAATAATGTACCAGTCAGTATTTCAAATTACAGCCTGAATTACTTGTGATATAATGGTACGAAAATTATTACTACAGAGTATTCAGAGTTTAATGATATAGATCACCTTTCCCCAAGTTCCACTGTGAAACAAAAATTGTGTAGCTGCTAGACAATTATTACAACCCTGCTGCTAATTGCCAATGTTAAGCTGCAGTTTATGGACCTCAATAATCCTGCTGATGTTTTATAGCAAATGTCTTTGAGGGGAACACGGAGGGGATTATGTGACCCTTAAGCCATTGGGAGGTTTGGAACAGATGGACAAAGTGTTGACTCTGCATTAACTGAGAAAAGGCAGGACTACAAAATTAGCACAAATAATGGGGAAGAAAAAAAAAATGCAATGATGACCATAGTGTTCAACTTAACCTTTTGAATCCATGCATGAAAGAGCTGAATTTGCATTGAAGGACATCAGACAGTTCAGTGAATAACTCACAATTGTAGCTATAGTTCAAACATCCTCCTGGTTCATAGTGACTCGCAGCTGCAGTTTCCTGACAGGTATGATACACAACCTGCTGCCTTATGAACAAACAGACTGGCATGACTCAAAGATGATTTTAAGTGATGAAAGATTGACATCAAACTCAAAAAAGAAGCCCAGGCACCTCCCCCCAGACAGTAGCTGTAAAAGAGAGACACCCCAGTGGTAGATAAGCCTGGCTCCCTTCCTAAGTCCAAGAATCTGAGCTATGTCTGCTATAACCTGGCACAGATGGGAAAAGGTAGAACAAAGAGGACAGAAAACATTAGCAGGAACAGAAAGGAATGATAATAACATTAGTTAGGAAAGGTTAAATAGTCCACGATCAGTATGCACTGAAAGAAGATGAAGACAGTTAAAAAGAGATTTTTTTTTTCAGATGGATGTGAAGCTAAAGATAAATAAACCAATATATTTGTTTACTTCTTTTTCATATCCATATTTTTTCTTATCCTTGTCTTGTATTACTTTATAGCCAATCAAGAAATAACTACAAAAAGAACAAGAATTACAACCAGGAGCTGTTAAAAATCATGCAGCAATAACTCATGAAAAGATGCTGCAATGATCTCTTCTTGTTGATATGTACAACTGTCATTAACATCTTTAGTATCCAACCTTCGTTGGTCTTTTCTGTGCTAATTGCATTTGTATCAACTCATTTTTCAACAGTGACTTATTGAATGGTTGTTCAGATTATCAGTGTTATCCATGCAGTTACTTGGTGCTATATATTAAAATAGTTGAACCCTTTACCTGATATTTGGCCTTTAAATGCAACATTAACATCCTTAATAATATAATGCACCAACTTCAATCATAAATAAAAAACAACATAAAAAGTGTCTTGAGTTAGAGGCTTATAAAGGTCTGGTGCAAGACAGACTGCTACAGAAGATCCTTGCTACAGCTATCAACATCTTCAACAAGAAAAAAACTGAGTTACTGCAACATTTAATTTCCCTTTGGGAATATAACAAATATCACAAGTATTATAATTTTTAAAAATAAAATAAGACTTTTTGAATTGAATAAATGGTTTAGTTTTAGAATAAAAGGAATACAAAGCCTAATATAAAAAATAAAAGCATCTTAATCCAAGAACACAATAAAAGACTTGATTATGACCAAAAAAAGACTAGTAATCAAGAACATAGGGATTTAAACCCAAAATGTAGTCAGTTCTGATCTCAAACATCTTTCTACAGACCACATCAATTGAATACAGTCATAGAGACTAGACTGTTTTTGGATTAGAAGTTAACATCTAAAACCAAAAGATGTTGCAAATCACAGCAAATCAAAGAACTCTTTAGTTGCTTTATAAGTGTAAACTACTGATACAAAGACGGAGATCTTAACCCACATGGAACAGTGTTTGGGGCTTTTAATTTCAAGGAAGAAAGAAAGCAGAACAACACAAGCTGTTACCAACATTGAAGTTAATATCTGCTTCATAAAAACAGTCGTTTTCTGCATAATCTGAACTGAATTTAGTCTCTTCTTATTATGCTAAATGTAAATAAATAAATCTATACAGTGTGGGTATTGTTTAAAAAATACATAAAATGCTAGGAATCTTTTAGCTTTATTCCACTGGTCTACTATTGCTAAAAAAAAAGATCTTCAATGTGGATATTTTCACCAAGAATGGGAAAAAAAAAAGACAGGAAAAAAGTAGCACTAAAACATTAGCAACTTATTGAGTAAGAAGGCCATTTAGGATTTATTCAATCTTCAGTGTAACTGTGGAAAAAAAATATTTATATTTTTCTGTAATTAGCTGAATGTAAAACTGTTAAACCTGTAAAAGCCTTCCTGATTCTTTAATGAATTTAGCTTGGGAAGCTAAATATGCCAAAAGCTTAAATTATTGTTGGGGTAATACAGCACAGAAAGAAAGAGCTATGAGTCATTAAAACTCTCCAAGAACTTGGATAGCACATCTGGATGACAGACGTTTGGATTTTACAAACTTGCAGTAAGGATATGAAATTAATAAAATCAGCCTCTTAGAAATAAAACTATAACATTAGAATCTGGGTTCCAGCCTACCTATCATCTTTACAGAACATGAGACCAACTATTGGGATTATTCTTCAAGACGAGTGTCAGTGTCATCTAAAGACGGAGAATGGCTTCAATAAAACATGAAAGTGACAAGGTTCACTGTCAGGGATACAAAAACTTTCTCATTTGGCAAACAGCAGGAAGTCTGAGCAATGGTGTTCACTCTCACTAAACCATTTTAAGTAATCTGAATCGAAACTAAGGTCTATAAGAAGGGCTGTAAAAACAGGAAATGATGTATCTGAGTCAAGGGATTTCTTCACTAAATTTACATACTATCACAAATTCTGTCTGTTTTGCTTTTTTTTTTTTTTTTAATCAAGTAGGATCCAATATAACGAGTGCTTCAATCCTAACATCCTTGGGCATCAGAGGAGCAGTTAGTTTTGAGAACCATAGAGGAAGATCTTACTCCTCATACCTCATCAGGAACACACTGCTGTATATGATGCATATCAGGGTGTGGTGTCAGAACGGCAGGTTAAAAAAATCAGAGGTTTACCAAAGTGCATCTAATTCTTGGCTGAAGAATCGTAACTAAGACGTCAACCAATAACAAGGGCTCTACTAAAGTTATGATTTGAGAGAAAAATCTGTAGACGGCATCAGCAGGGGTCGTTGGATTCACTCTGGTAAAATAAAGAAAAGGTTAACAGGTTTTTTTTTTGCAGATTTATGAAGACATACAGAACAGAACCTAAATAAATAAATCCAACCAAACAACTATACAGCTTGTTAAATACTAAACCATGATGCTCAGTCAAAATTGCAAATAATAACCATAAAAAATGTCTCTATTAAATGGATTTTCTTCACTTTACTCTCAATTATTTCCCCCAACATTTAGAAGAAGCCAGGCTGAAAGGTTCGCTGGACTGTCCAAACAGTTTGCACTGGTCTCCAGAACTGCCAACAAAACCGATTTCAGACATGCAACATCTCTGACTAACTTTAATTGGCGCCTTCTTGCTGAGCAGGACAGCTAATTGCTCTGACATCAGTATGGAGGCAATATAATTGGCTAGATGATGTCAGTCACACAAGGGCAAGGGGAGGGGACCCAGTGCCATCTGGGTGTCTGTCAGCAAACCGTTAGATAATCCTGGGGTCTCTCTATGCTCTCCCATGCTGTCCTGATAACTGCTGCCAGCCAGTCTGCCACAGCCATAATAAAACACACACTGGAAAAATGGACTACACCAAGAAACATTTAATGGCTGATTTTTTTTTATTGTTCTTGGCATTATATCTTTTTCTTTCTTAAATGGGGATTTTAAAAGAAATGCACATTATATTTGAATCTATGTTTATATTAGGAACTGAACTATTATGTTTTTTACATAAATAGGATTTTGTAAGGAAGACTAAGAGTCTGAAAGTGGGGAGGCAGACAAAGAGCATACAGTTTTACCAACACAACTTCTAACCAGTACTGAAGCCCTTTGTGTGGGAGGGCGGCTGGGCTAGACGACTACCAACAGCTGCCTCAGTCCAAAACCAAATGTACTGGGAATGGGAGGGGAAAAAAAAGCATCCCCATCTACACACACTCCCACACAAACACAGAAGCCTAAGAGAAATGCATGCAACCAATCAAGCCTGTGACTGGCAATCTCCGATTTCCTGCAAGGAAATGACTGTTACACTAACAGTCCAATTCAGTTCAATAAAGGCTCCTACCTTCCAACATCATTAAACCGTCAGCTGAAAATTTTTAATTCCCCACATGGCACATTTTTTTTGCTGACAGAAATTCAACCTTGGTCACATATTTTTACCTTAAAACATAGAACTAAGGAGCTATTCTCAGGTCTCTATCTTACATTTTCTAATTCAACTACTGTGTTTCCTTTTGTCAGCCTGCATCATTGTGTCAAAGGTAGTTATCCTTTAGATTTTGCCCACATTTTCCCTGTTTCTGTTCCCCCTCTAACCCTCCCCCCAAAAACCCTTCCGCTCGCCAGTATCCGTTGGTCCCACAGGGAAAAATGCTGAAAATACCACAGACTTGTTCTGTTTTTGCACAAGTTCTGTGTAAAAAAGAAAAGATGGAGTCATCCAACTGAACCTAAAACGAATCTTTCTAAAAATGTTACTGTTTTGAAATGGCTCAGCTAGTCAAAGCAGACCGGAGGAGGAAAAATAGGACTGGAGAAAGAGTTTGAAGAGGTGGCTTAAACTGGATTCATCTAAGCAGACTGAACGCTGGAGCAGAGGGAGGTCAAGGACTGAGGAAGGAGAGAAGCTGCCATCAAATGACAGGAAACAGCCAGTAGGGTTAAGCAGCTTTTTGCACAAAACAGGGTTTGGGAACATTTTTTTTCAGCCCCACACTTTTCTAGACTAAAAACATTCACATTTCTGTTCCTTTTTTCCCAGCAATGTACTACAGACAGATGAATAATGGTATAAAAAAAAGGAAGGATGGAACTTTGAAGCAATGGAATAAAGTCTTTAAAAATAATAAGAATGTTCTTCCCACACTGACAACCTATAAACGGTTAAAACAAACTCTTCTACAATACTGGTTCAATCATACATTTTATTTGACATCAACTCTAGATCTACTTTTTTATCCACTACTTATTTCTATAAAAGAAAAACAAACAACAACTGCTATCCTCTTTCTGTGCTTTAAATATTGCCAAACTGTCTAGGAGGCTGACTGGAGCTGACGTGAGGCGACACAGCATGTGCCACACATAATCCCCTCCTGTGAAGTGACAATCCCTTCCACTGAGAGAAGCCGTGGCTGAATGCTCCTTAAGACATGCAAGCGGGGTAAAATGCTGACAGTGTAAAGCCAGGCATTAGAGGAAAATATTAAAATATACGGAAAACTCTTAATAGCAAGATGTAGCCGCCTGAAGCCAGACAATGGAGTGGAAATTTGTCTCCTGTCATGCAGCATGCATTATTCAGTGACTGGAATGACAGAAATCTGACATGCTATACTTCCCTCAATGCCAAAAAACAGAAACTGTTTTTTTTGTGTGTGCTTTAATTAGATAAAACATACAAATATGCTTTTAGGTCAACTTCCGTAATGTTAGCGTTAATTACTAAACAATTATGCAGGTAAAAGTAGTTCTTATGCTTTAGGCTCAGTTTGCAGAATACTCCACAGCAGAGCAGGGTGCCACCAGGCAGCGAATGATTGAGGATATGGTGCAAAAAAACAAAACAAAGAAAAAACTATTGAAAGTAGAGCAACATGCTACATCCATGTACCACAGATTACAGACGCAACAATCAATTGGCCAGAGATTGGACTAAGCTCCTTTTTCCTTTATCGGCTCTGGTCAGATTGGCAGGCCAAACACGGTTTTTATGTCCTATTCATTAAATGCATCAAACCCATGTAATCGCACAGTTTATGTTGCATAAATGCACCAACAGAATGAACTTAATTCAGTTTATTAAAATGAGATAAAGATTTACAATCTACCACTCCAGCCTACTCAGACAACTCCTGACAGCAAAAGTTGTCATTACACCCAAAGCAACATTTCACCAGCGAGTAGGCAAAGTTTTATCTTTATTAAGCGACAACAAAGTGGAGAAAACAGTTCTGGTATTTTTTTATTGTAAAATAGTCCTCTCCATCCATAAAATAAGATAGAATCGCACCAATGCAATTTTCTGTTAAGAGCTACAAATGGTGGAGAGATTTGCTTATTTGTGCAAAAAACAAGAAAACAAAAACATATTTCCCAATCAAATGCACCACTGGACAGAATATTTTATGATGCGCCCTCTATTAAAGGTTATTGAGATATGAATTATGGATTGACCCAAATCAACAACACATGGCTGCAGAAAAGCTCAACCAGAACTTCGAAGATTTCTGACAGTGGATTGCACCCAAAACAGAGTCCCTTTGTCCCATTCAATAAAAAAAAGAACAGACAAAAGCTGCTGTTGTTTAATTTACTCAAAGGCATGACCCCTCCAACCCCCTGAAAAAAGGGCCCAAGGGTTACTGTCATTTTAACCCTTCACCAAAATGTAAATAATCACACACAAAGACCACTGTGCAAGTAGATCGACAGTAGATCTAGTTTGGCATGTCCTCATTTGGGCTAATTCTGTCCCTCAATGTAGGCCAAAGAAGAGGGACAGATGGGAATGTCTCCCTTCCTGTCAAATCACTTACATCTCCAGCATGAGCTCGTTCAGGTAAATCCCATCCACCAGCTCGATATATTCCGATAATTTGCTGCCATCGGTTATTGCAGAGTGCCCAACACTCTTCACCTGTAATAAAAAAAGGAGGGGGGAAGTACAGAATCCAGACCGATACATATGCGACCACATCTGAATATTTAATTGAAGAGTGGGGGGTCCTCCTTACCCAGCAGACCAGAGGCGTGAGCATGAACTGCTCCAGCAGTGGGGTGAAAACCTCGTTTTCCATATTCTTCCGGTGCTCTTTATTGCCAGAGATATGCTGAGGGGTAATATGAGCAGAATATGCGCTTATTTATATTCCACTCATTTTGCTTATTAGAAGCGTATTTTGGGTTAAAACAAACCCGAGAAAGGAAGGATCTTGAAGGAGAAAAAAAAAAAGACGTTAATCCTCAATCTTCTCGACGCGACCCAGCTGTGTCAGATGCCAAAGAAGGGGCTTGGCTTCCTCCCCGAGAAATACAGAGAATTACATTATTTTTTTCTTTTTTTCATAAATAAATGAATAAAAAATAAACCACTGAAGGTATACTGCGAAGTAAGGTCAACCAGCTTCTTAATCCGAGATGGTTAAATAAATGAAAAATATCCAACAGTGAGGTAAAAAGAAAAAAAATCCAGACGTTTCAAATCCTCCTCTCTATATAGTGGGTTTCTTCTCGTAATTAATAATAAAGTGGGATTCAGACAATCTCTGACGTCTGGCTCCGTTCAAATGTTGAGCTCTGAGTGAGCTGAGGAGTTGAGGATGACTGCAGGACACGAAGAACCGCCTCCCCGATCCCCTCCACCCTCCCCGCTCAAACAAAACTAGGGCATGGATCAAAGCATCCTCTTCCCGTTCACATTTCCTCTGAGTCATGGCAAAAAAAATACTTATTAGTCAACATTTCATCATGCAAGTCATTTTTATTAGGCTCTAACTGGAAGTGTGTGAAGGAAACAAACCGAAAATCTGTTTATTTTTGAATGAAAACTATATTCATAAACTATCAAGGGCCTAAATTTGGCTTGTAACGAACACCAGTTTGCTTATTTAATTTATCATAAAAAATAAGGTGATTCCCTTTGTCTGCATTAACTGTATTCAGTGCGGTTGATGATGACGATGACGATGATGATGATGCTACTGACACCTGGCGGGTGAAAAACTGAAAAAGACGCACAGTCGATGGCAGATTATATGAAAAGATAAATTAATCTTCAATTGCATTCACTCATACAAAATAAATAATAAGAATCTTAATTTGGAACACACGACTTTCTGTTTCAAAAAAGTTTAAATCTAATTGATCTCAGCCATCTTTATCAAAAGGAGCAAAAGCTTATCATTAAACTAAGGCAGAAATGTGTTGATCCTCTTAAGTGACCCACCTGAGATGTTTCGTGCCACAGCAGACAAAATCCAATTGAAAATTTAAATGTGAAAAGGATTTTATTGGGATTACAGATTTATTTGTGTGAAGGCTTTTACACTAAATTTACCTTGGGGGCCTATGATCTTATTTTGCAGATTTAAATGCCTAAAACTCTATAAATGAACAACAACAAATTGTTCTTACTGTAATGCATTTTTATGTTTCCCGTCAAAATACATGTTAAAAAATATCTAACATAATCTAATATCGATTATGTGAGAATGGATAAGAAAAACGGGTCCATTGGGAAAACTGGAAAACAATATTTTCTTAGAAAGTTATGTCTTTGGAATTTCTGTCTGTGAAATATTGAGGGCTGAGCCATGTTTATATTGGTAATCTGCATTCAGCCAATTAGTCGCTATTTGCTAATATATATCTGTAAAAAATTAGCTCTATCTCAGGTAAAACTCATAGCATTAGATTGTCACTGAGGTAACATATCAGTAAAGCAATAAGAAACAATCACTGTACTTTTACAAAAGACGTTCTACATCCTTCATATCTTTAAGTAATTTTAAACAGTTTACAGTTTTCACATTGATCTGCGTTGAAACCATCAAACCAAAATTGATAGCATTATCTTTCTCAATAGATTAAGTATTTTTTATGCCTGTATTAAAATATAGTCATTTATTGGAGGCTAATTCAGAATGTACAGCAAGTTTTACTTACATTAAATGCTTACAGGGAGGACAGTGAAGCAGAAAAGATAAATGTACTTTTAACAAAATAAGTAACATTTACAACTTAATACCAATGCGTGAATATTATTCAAATCAACATTAAAAGGATGGAGGGCGTTTTCTGTCCTAACTTGTGTATATATTATGCTTGTCTAACCATGTGACCAAAGTGCCTCATATGTTGTAAAAAAATAAATAAAAGTGTATTATTTATGGTAGTTTATTATTCAAAATGTTTTGAAGGGTCAATCCATAGTAGCAAAAACCCACATTTTAACACATGCAATGAATAAAGGAGACAGTTTCTAACTGGATTAAGTAGATTAATTTTTAACTTGCTAAAAGAAAGTCTGCAATAGGGAGTTATATCATACATCCAGCGCCTGAAGGTTAAACCAGCATGAATTTCTCTGGATTTAAGACACTTCCTTGATAAATGGCAGTGACTGTGTGAAAAGGGAGCAGAGGTCATATAGTAAAACAGACCATTTTAAAAGACAGTCAATCTGGGAACCTGGGAAATAAAATGATTTGCTACTGTGTAGCTTGAATAAATGCTAAAACTGAGCCCTTTACAAAGGCATCCTTTATTAAAATAAATAAATAAAAGGATAGCTCAGTCACATATATTATCGCAGATACTGGTATCTGTGCTTGCGCATTCATTTATGATGACTTGAGATTTAGATATATTCTAAGTTACAATGTTTTAGGAACTCTTTAAAGATAGCTTACAAAATTGTTTAATACCCTAAACTTTTACTTTAAGGTGAGGAAATTTGTCTTTAAAAAACTTTTCATATTTAGAGAAATAAACCTTTTGCTGAATGTTTTCTAAAGTCTTTAGCTGGTTTGGATGCAGATTGTTCTGTCCACTCGAGTAAACTAGTGAATCCATCTCCGTTTGAATGAGATGCATTAGATCAGCATCGTTTATTTTGACTCCACAACTCCACAAAGTTCAACTTTTGGAGAATTTTCTAAATTGGCCATTTCTCGAGGCAACCCTTTTGCATAATTATATTAATAAATCCCAGTAATTTATTATATGGGGTTTTAGTGTAAAGAGGCTGGATACAAATACACAAGACACATTTTGACTTTTGTTTGTTATACATTCCTTAAAAACATAACTGTCATTAAAATTGATAAATCAAACTATGCTTTTATTAATCCATGACATAAAATCCCAATGAGGCACCTTCAGATTTGGGGCTGAAACGGGAAAAAATGTGGATAAATGAAAAGGTTGAGCATCCAATCTAATTCAGAGATAATACAGAGATAATTCAAGTAAATCATACACACAGATTAGTTTCTATGTAAGGAAACTCAGCTGATGTGGGGACAGTAGACATTCGCTTTTATTGTGTTGTTGACTCTCTCACAAAACACAAAGATGTATTTTTTATATGAAACATGAGATGTATTTTTGGTATTTCTGTTTCAAACTGTTCCCTTTTCTAAGAAAGACCACACGCATCTCTTCCTAACCCTGTCACCTCAACAGACAATTAAACTCTGACGCACCTAATGAAAACCTTTCACCACTGCAGCTTACCCACACAGCAACCAGAACACTGTCATTTTCTGCTCTGTCACTGGGGAGGCGTACGTTTTTAAATTTGGGGTGCTGTTGTCCTACGTTGGTTTTTATTTAGATAGCTGCAGGGTTCTTCTTTTAAGCTACTGAATTCATCTTTTCTTTCTTCTTCATCAGCTTCAGCATTTTCCTGATAAGTCTGTGAGTTTATAGATCAACCACACTCCTTTCTTGCAGTTTGACGACTAAATGGGCCTTTAGTTTCTCTATCAAAGGTTGTTTTGGTTAATTAAATGGGTTATATCCAAAGCAGCGGTGCTTACAAAGTGCAAAGATGACCTCCTCTCACTCCTGAGATTCTCTGTAGTTATTTTAAAAGAATTTACAGGTCACCACAAGCATTTTTATTTGGAGCTTGTTCTGCAGTGTGGTTCTTTCTAATGCTGTGTGGAATTTCCAAATTTTACTAGGGTGACATTTAACCCACAATAAGGTTCCTCTACAACATGAAACCCTAAATAAATACAGATGGGCTGTTTACTGTGAGTTCCTTTTTAAGAGTTAAGTATGAAGGGATCTTTAATACAGGGCCTGCTGAAACACACTTTTTATACTTTTTGAAACATGATCTTTTTACACATACAGTTTGGTTTTGTTATGCAAACGTTTAAACATGAAAACGAACCTCCAAAATGTAATCAATAAAATGAGGTCGGGTTTAAATAAACAAATCTGTTCATTATGAAACGATCCCAGTAATTTATCAGATAAACACTAACACATGGAATTCATTACAAGAAACCTAAAATTATGCCTATAACTGTATTATTAATTCATGGGTTGTTTTCTGTAGTGCTTCATAAAACACTTTAAGCTTTATGGTTACGGTCTTAGATCCTGAGATCTTGTTTATCAAACTAATTGGCAGAGCTGCTGAAGCACTTGACAAAAAGGGTTGGTTCTTTTCTATTTCTCTTTGCATAGGTAAAGCAGATCTACAGTTTTCAGCAGACCCATAATAAATTTATGAAAGAACCAAACTTTATGAATGTTTTTTGTGACAAACAAGTATGTGTTCCAATCAGTCTACCACAGAAAAATAAGACTTGTAGAACTTATTGGAAACTCAAGACAGCCATGACATTATGTTTGTTATAAGTATATGTAAACTTTTGACCACAACTGTAACTGAAAAATGTATTACGCTGATTATTTAGAAGAATTGTTCAGTAAACTATTTGTTGCTGTTATTCAGTAGTTTTTTCAGTATCTGTACTTTGAGTAATTTTTTTCTTGTACTCACTATACATTTAGACACAAATATCTGTCCATCCTACCACTCGCTTTTTTAAAACTGGCTTGTTACATTTATACTGATAACTACATGATGTAACAGCAGCAGTAATACAACAGATTCTGGGACACAAAACATTTCCCATTCATTCCTCCTTTATTGGATTTGAAATCTCCAAGTTAACTATGTTTTAACGTTCTGTTTCAATTTTAATGCTATTTGCAAATGTGGTGATTACCAATACTATCAATGTGTTCAACAGCTCATGCAGGATTTCTGTTCTCTGTTCTGTCCAATCTATATTATTCTGTCTGGAATTTATAGTTTAATAAACAAGTTAAAAAAGTATTTTGTGTTTTCTTCATCAACAAAGTGAGTAAATGAGAAAAAAAATTCGATGTATAGAACTGTTTTTTTAAGAATTGTTTTTAAACATTGATTTGTATATTTTAAGTCATAAACTTCATTTTACACTTGTGCTTAAGTACAATGAAGATCTTACATTTTTCCTTTATTTACTTTTTCTTTAATCAACTAGTTCAGTCGGTGCTTTTACTTTCAATATAAAATACCATATTTGAAGAGTAATATTTTATTTTGATTGTTTATTTTAATGTGTTACAAAAATTCTTCACTGATATCACTAACAATAAAAAAACCCTCTAAAAATAAGTCATTTGTGCACATCATTTTGAAACGAAACCCCTGAAACATATAACTGTGACAGAAAAACAAAAACTAAAAGGAAAAAATGCTTTTCACAGTATTGTAGATTTTTACTTCTTATACTCTTCCTCACACCTCAACATAAAAGTAGAAATCCTGAATTGAAAATTTAGGTTTAGGAGATGTTAGGAGATAAATAGATTGCATTTCTGCTAAGAATACTTCCATAGTTCTGTCATCTAATCTTCCTCTAAGAAAAAAACAGGTGGAAGTTTGCCATGTGCCATAATGTAATTATCACGCTTCTGACAAAGAAATTCTTGTCACACCAGATCAGGCTGCTAAGAGCTGTCTATCCAGCTTCTATCAGGGTCTTTGCATGTCAGTTAGATCTTTCACAGGGTTGTCATTATGAGAAGGAAACAATTCAATACTTTTATTGCAGAAAATATATTGATATAAGTAAGCAATTCAGCATCACTGATAATAAACCTTAGCCTAAGGGGGACATTCTCTCAGAATTATGGATGAAAACGTGATGAGTCATGACCAGAATGCTTTGCATTTCCATCTGCTCACTGGATGCTAAATGATAAAGACAATCTCCATGTGCATACAGCTTAGTCAACACTGCTTTATGAAAGCAACAAATGCATAGAAACCATCTGAATATTGAAGGGATGGAAGCATGCAGACACATAGGTTTTTGTGGGTTGATGGTTACTGGTTGCCTCTAGAACTACAACCACATCGTGTTTTTAGTCCAATTTTATATCTCTGCAGCAAATATAGTCAAATCACCTGAATTTTAGCTCAGCCTCAGCTTTCCACTGAGTCTATTGTAGTAAATTATGGATTTTTTATAGCCTCTGCACATGAATATTGGTTGGTCCTTAACAATGTTTCCATCAGCTTTGGTTGAAGCAAATGCTATTTCAGTATCCAAGCCATCAAAGCCGATAACAGAATCATGTGTTTCCATACTCTGAGCTTCAGGTAATAATGGGAATCTGAGTCTTTCTGAGCCACTTTTGTTCACCCCTCTATGTTCCGCAGCAATTAGCTGCTTTGTTTATGTGTCTGTACTTGTGTGTGCATGTTTTCACGCCTGTAAGTAATCCAGCAAGCGCCAGAGATGCTGTTAGTGCTCATCTGTTGCCATAACAACCCAAAGTGTTCCCACTGCTAGTGAGGCTGCTTACTGGCTGAATAAAGGCTTATTGCTGGTAAGAGAAAGTAGAACAGCTGGATGAGCTGAAAGCTAGCTCACTAAGCGAACTAAGAACAAGTAATGAATTAAACAGCATATCAATGGTAAAATAAATGTGGAAAAGAAAAATGTTTATACTGTTTGACAAAAGTCACTTTTGATTTCCTGATTTTATGGTTTCAAGGACAATTTTCAGGATGCATCTGTCAGGAGTGTAATCTTTGGTGATTTAAACAAATATCAGCAGGACATTTACAAAAGTAAATCAATAAATAGATATATGGATAAACAAATAAATGAATACCCTATCTGTGTTGGTGAGTAATGCAGATTTAGAACAGATAGATCTACAACGAAAGAGTTATTGGTGGTGCAATAGCGCTATCTTTACAAGCCTGACATCCAGCGGTCACAATGTTATATTGCGCCTTTTCCCTTCATTGGGGGCAAATTAACGGACTAGAAAGTAAATTGTCTTTATAAAAAATAACACTGATGCAATCTGCTTTAATCAGTTCTACTTAAAGTTATTTAAGTTAATGCATAGTTTTTTACTTGCAACAACTGAACACTTTTTAAAAACTTTATATTCAATCTCAACTGCTAATAATGAGTATTTGATATAAAAAACAAATACTTTGATTTGTTACGTTAAAAATTACATAGAAATGATGGATTAAAGAAGCTGCAACTCTATTTCTATTAATGACTAAGAAAGATTGCATCGAGGCAGAATCAAATATATGTAATCAAATATAATAAAAGGTGCAAATTGGCTCTTTTTAAATAATATTTATTGTCTAAATAGTGTATTTTTGTGAAAAGAATATCTGTCCACTAATCTATTTGACCAACAATCATTCTACTTTTTTCTTTAAATTTTTATTTAATTGTATCACATTAAGCTTTTTTACACAAAGAAAGATAATCAAAAAGACGTTTTATAAGGTATTGCAATAGTGTTAATTAAAATGTATATATTTAAATAATTTTGAGGATTTTTTTTTTCTATATGTCTGAATTAAAAGCAATGATCCGGTAACAGAAATGCCCTCAGTGACCTGATTTGTAAACAGATCTGTTTACTGTTAGAATCTGCCTCGTACAATATTTGTAAAGTTTGATTCACAATTAAGATCATTTTTACAAGTGTACAAAATATACCCAGGGGGTCAAACTGATGTACATGTGTGATGCTACTGCATATTTCTCTTTACTCGTACACTGACATTGATGGTTAGTAATTTTTTCTCTGATTTATTTATCTAAATATGTTGTAATAAAGCAGGTATACAATTATTCAGCAACAACAATTTTACCTCACATGAGTTATATATGCTTATTGGGATTATATATGTGTATATATATATATATATATATATATATATATATATATATATATTTAGATATCTCACACAAAAAA
>JAUZNJ010102703.1:0-21006 GCA_034780135.1 Jordanella pulchra | reverse complement strand
GTTCAGTTCTTGGTGTATAGTAGGCGTGTAGTTAAACTTTTGGGCCAAAATACAAACGCTGTGCCAAACATCGAGGAGCATTGTGGGGTTAAAGGTTTTTCTCACGGACCCAGAGTTACAATCTGAGCTTTTTGCCAGTGATCCTCTGCAAATAGCCTGCTGTCTAATGCTTCAACAATTCTTCAGTTTTATCATCTGTAATCTTTCATAAGTGTTTTCATCTGGATGTGTGTGTGTGTGTGTGTTACTTAGACAGGTACATGAACGCAGCTCTTTGCCTTCCTAATGACCGTTCCTCTGCGGGATAAGATGCATTACCGTGCTTTTAGCCTGGATGACAGGGTTTATTTCAGGTGACCACATTTACAGCTCAGTACCCACTAAAGACGGTGGCAGTAAGACAATAATGGCTTCACGTTAGAAGCTAGATGGGACGGCTTAATGTAAATTGAGTAGAAATAGTTTTGATGGTGCATGTGACACACATGATGTCTGCGACTTGTGAAGGTCATTCTTAAAAACGTTCAGACTTTGAGCCACTTAGCATGTTTCTAACTAAGGAGCTTTATGATATGATTGATTGGTGTGCTACTTCCCTAACAACAAACAAAAAGCCAAGATCAGTGAAAAAAATCACAGCTGGCACTTACAGACCTAACTGTGAAGGCTGATGGTAAACGTGATGTTGTTAACCCGAAGAGTCTGGTTTAAACAGACTGAAAACGGTGATGCTACTGTATATATGTACAAAGTATTTCAGAAAAAGTCAAGGCCTTTTATCCAAAAACAAACCTGAACATTTAAATGTAACCATAACATTTCCTTTACATATTACAATAAATAAGGGGGTCGACAGGCGCAAAAGCACATCAAACAACGAAATAAGATGAAAAAACCCCAAATGAAACAGAAAAACGCTGTAAACAAAAATGCTGCGATCACTAAATTTAAAGGCAAAAGCCTCAATCAATAAAACAAGTGCAAACAAAAAAAGATGCAACTACAAAGAAAACGATGCATTCACAGAAAAAAAAACGATGTAAGTAGTAATAACAGCAGCAAACTCGCACCACAAAATGGAAGCTTCAAACCACTAGAGGGAATAGAACAAAGAACAAACCATACTTGACTAGAGTGTTATTTGTATTACTATAAATAACTATGCTTTAATACTGTAACACTATGTGGTTTAAAAAATAAAATGAAAGATAATGAACCAATCCTTCCTTCTTGTAACGTTAAACAATGTGTTAAAGCTTAACTCCCTTTTGGCGTGGAGTCAGGTTTGACATGGTATGCTCTTTCTTTGACCCCCTCTAGTGGACTGGAGCACTTTTGCGGAACAAGTTTCCTGCTGTTTTTACTATTTGCATCATTTGGTTTCTGTAATTACAGCATTTTGTTTGCATTTGTTTTTTTGATTGTATTTTTTTTTTTGCTTCTATTTTTAGAAGCATTTTTGTTTACACTGCATCTTGTTGCATTTGTTTTTTGTGTGTTCATGTTTTGGAGTTTGTATCATACGTGTGTTTGTTGCTCATTTTGATGTTTGCTGCTCGTTTGCAGATTTTTATTTTTTTGCTGCATTTTTCTTTTGCATTTGGTTTTTGGAAGTTTGCGTTACACATTTTGTAGCTCTTTGTTTTTTACTGTCTGTTGCACCTGTCGGCCACCATAGAAAACCCTCTGGGTCATTTATTTTATTCTAAAGGACTCAAATTTAGTGTTTTTTAATAACCCATCAGTTCCGAAAGTTATTCACACATCTTCAGGGATTCCTAAAAACAGAAAAATCATCCTAACACTTCCCAGATTATCTATCTGAAAGACAGCGGAAAAACTGGGAAAATCTTTAGTTGTTTTGTATAGTTTTCCATTGGACATAATATCATTTGAAGACTTCCCAGATTTGTTCTGCACTTTAATGAAAGTTTTATTTCAATTTTGAGCAGGAATAAAATGTACTTATTATGGAAAATCCTTCCGATATTAAGACACAGTTTTGTTATTAGATCAAATTGTTCCAAGATTCGTTTATTCTTGGCAGGAGTGCAACCAGTTATAAAGTAAAAATGATCTTTCATTGCTTTTAAATAGAAATTTATCTAAAAAAAGAGTAAGAGAATGAAAACAAAGGACGTTTGTTGAAAGCTGCTAAGGTTTTGACCTGAATGACAACTGCATTTTTCCCCTCCGCATCATTTGTTGTTTCTGTAATTATTTGCTGACAAAAGCACCTTTGTGTACCAAAGCCTGTTTGGTAATGGAACATTTTCCATACTGACCTCAAATATTTCATACCTCCCCTCCTGTCTTCACTTGTCATGAAGCCAAATAAACCAACAAAAACACTCTGACCGCCCAAGTTCTGATAACACCATGAACCACGGTAACATCATCGACAGTGTCACGAACTGAAAATGAAGTGCAACGGTCATTTGCAAGTTTGGCCAGCAAAGAATAAATGACACCGCAGTATCACTTACATGTGCACGAGTTTCAGAAATACAGAAATACAGAGTTGATTTTGTTGACCTGTGGAATCTTCAGTATCTGCACTGAGTAAAGCGGACGGCCAGTGCAACAACATGCAGGGCAAACAGGAATGAGATAAAGAAGAGAGAAGAAAAACATCTAAGGAAGAATTCCTCTCACCTCTCCCACCATCCCGTTCCATGTCCCATTAATTTTTTTGCCATGCTTTCCATTAGTGACCAGGTAAAGGTCGTAAGTGAACTTGACTGACTTGGCGATTTTCTTCAGGATGTCGATGCAGAAGCCCTTACAGCAACGCTTGATATAGATTCCTGACTCCTTGGTCTGATTACTGCAAAGAAACAAAGACAAACAGTATTTAATCCAAATTGTGCTTCTGTCTGAATTGGCAAATTTACTTGTGAACGCTATTGTTTCTTGCTTTGTCATTCTCACACTATTGAAGTGTGAATTTATTTTACCTCCACAATGTAAAGCTACCGTGGGAAACAACCGTTATTCACAAATGTAATTTACGCAGCCGCCAGTTTTTCCTTCCTGCTATTCTCTCTATGGCCAGTTGCAGCTACAGTGGCAGATGGGCAGAAAAATAATGTAATGATCCGTTGCTAAATGTGTGGAGATAAATACATCATGCTTTGTCAGTCGTGACTCGGTTAAACATGATTTGGTATATCTCAGATCAGACTCTCACATCTTTTTTATCTGTTTTCTGCAGGGGACGGTGTTCCTCATGCAGGTTCCACTCAAGGGATCCACATCCTCCACGATGACGAATGGAGCTTCCTCCAATGTCACGATGGACAGGTGGTCATCCTCCTTGGCTGCCCCTCCATACAGCTCATAGCGAGGCCACACATGGTACTTCATGGACAACGAGCCATTTTCCCATTTACCCACCTGCAGATACATGCAGAAAGCAAACAATGAGCGGATTGCCTCAAAGAGTGTTTCACCTGTAAGTCGTTGATTTTTCTTCCCCACATAGTTTTACAAAGGTTTACATCTCTCACTACGATCTCTCATCTGGTTATGGGAAAAATCAATACAAAGCACAGCTTGACTGTGAAGGAAGTCCAGCATTTGTTACAAATGAGCATTAAAGTGCATTTTTATTAATCTCTAAGTTATTTGTCTGTAAAACTCCCTTTAATTGTAGTTTGAAAAGCAAGTTGCCTCTACCAGCTTTGAAAATCAACGACAGCCTCCTTGGGGATTGTTGAAGAGCTGCGTAGATCTCGATAAATTGTTTCTGATCTAAACCAGATACTTTTGTTTTTATCTAAAATTTACTGCAAATTGCATTTACTTCAAAATGACACATTTTATTTAATGTGTTACTTAGAACAACAATGTAAATCTATATCCATCAAAAGATAAGTACATTCATGTTGGTTCAAACAGTATTGACAAAACAACCTAAATAAGTTCCCAATTAACAGATGCAATGTGGATATTAGGATTAAACTTTGTGTTTTTTTTTCCTTCTCATGTTTAAGTCAGAAATAGAAAATAATTTTTCCAAGCACAGTTTGGAAAAAGTACCCCATGCCTTCCTCTCACAGTCCAAAAACATGAATAGGTAAGATAATTGGCTTCTCTGGATTCTCCTTGTATTTCTGCCTCTCTGTCTATAATTTACTAGCAAAACAAAAGTACATCTTTAGTTGATAAGGGAAATTTGGTAGTAAAATGTGATTCCATTCATCTTTCCGTTATCTCTGACAAGCTTCCCTTTTTAAGGTTCTTTTTGGCAGTAAGACAAATGTATTGACTGGTATTCATTACAAAGTTGGAGTCATCAGGCTTTATGCAAGAACCGTTTGTATGAACAAATCAGTGCTCTGAGTGAATTAGGAGAAAATGTCGCATTCACCATTGTTCTCCTATTTCTACCTTTCACAGGTACAAAGAAATTTTACGAGTGCTCCAGACTTCACATAGGAATCATACGCAATCAGTCAGCTGTTATCCAAACCTAGTTTTTCAGAAAATGTCTACATTTGTTGTTACTTAGAAGCTATTGTTCATTATATTTGGCTACATCATTAAATGCAATGCAACTTCAGAAATAAAACAGATATTTTTAATTGCTGATAAAAGAGCTACACCAACATGTCTCTACAGCTGCTGCTGACATGTTGGTGTCCAGGAGACACTGGTTTAATCAGTTGTTATTTCATCAAAAGAAAGAACAGTCAGAAATGAAGCTACTATTGAAATATCATGTGGAAAAGAACATGGATAGAAAGTTCAGCAACACAGTAAGACTTGCATTCATTTCACTCCTTGGCTTTCTTATTACACTAAATGTGGAATGTTTGGATCTGAATTGCTCCAATTAGAGTTTCACCGTTTACAGTTTTATGTTATTGTGTTGTTTGAGAAGGGTGGGGGGTAAATTGAAGGAATGGTAGAAGTGGTCTGGAGATGTACAGTACAGGTATGTGTGTGTATTAAAAGGACTTCCTTCTCCTGTTGGTTGATGTTGAACTCATATCAAGCATTTACATCATACTTTGCACCTCTTGCCTCCAGTAAACTTTTGCGAGGAACTGAAATATAGATTTAGCATTCATTCCTTCAACTGTTCAACTTCTTAATATTCTTTTTTTTTTTTTTTCGCTGGCTTCATTGCACCCACTGAGGACAATTGTCTTCATTCGGTATATTTTGTCACTTCTCAACGCATCACCTGGCAGGAATCAAAGTTAAGAATTAAATCAGATCGCATTTCACACTACAGTAGCCTCGGTCCATAAAAAATAAAAATAAAAAAAATAAAAAAAAACTGCTGCTCTGCAGTTACAATCCGTTCTGAGGCATATCATCAAAGAGGAATGAGGAGTATGTATGCCTTACAGCAAAAACATCCCCATCCAGTTGGGATTTTAAAGCCTCATGTTGAGCGTCCTGCATTTTATTGCAAGGTGGGCCATCTGCCCGAATAAACCAGGTTATATCGGGTAAAGAGAATCTGAAGAATAAAGTTTATTCCTATGGTGAAAGTTAGCGATAAAATAAATAAATGAACACGAATGCATCTTTTTTTTTGTTTCTTCTCCCAGCAGCCTAGACTAGGTTTGATGTGACTGGTTGCTTTGCAGCTTCAGGTAAGCATTACTCTTCTATAACAGCGAAAGTGAGCACCTGATTGAAGCAACAAATAGAGGAGGGAACATCAGTTATAAAGAGACAACAATGGCAGGTTAATGATGACGGAAATGGTAACACAAACACAATCCTGTCAAATTAAGGAAGCAAAACATGAATATTATAAAAAAAAAAAATGTACACATAGTGATATATTCCAAGCTTGTACTTATTGCATAACCAACAAAAGAAAAGGATTTTAGTACAGAAATGTCTGCCAACTCAAAACCGTCTTCAGGATATTATTTAGTTGGGCCTCATTTTTAACAAACCTCTGCATAAATGTGGCTATGGAGACGATCAGCCTGAGTTTCTGCGGTAGTGAAATGGGTCCCCAGGTTGTTTCAATAGCAGCCTTCAGGTGGTCTGTATTGTGGCCTCTGGTGTTTCTCATCTTTTTCTTGATGATGCCCCACACATTCTCTGATTGATGGTAGTGTGAGCATATATCAAGTCATTCTGGATTCTGGGAACCATCATGAATTTAGCATCTAAGCTAAAGAGACAATAATTGCTCTAAAATTCCTTAACAGATGGCTACATTCAATTTGGACTATTTTAGAACTTTTCAACTTTCTATTTTTATGCCTGAATACAATCTTTTGCATTTTAAGGTGAGACTTTTTATTAATTAAAAAGTGAATGTAGCCTTAACTTAAATAAAATCATTTAAGATGATAACAACTAAATGAAATAGATTTACTTCACTTAATTTAATGAAACAGGTTTTTCTTGACAAATTCTAAACTAATTAAATTCAGTCAAATCATCTAATTGTTGGCAAACTGAAGCAGTTTATTTCATTGGAGCCTGTTTTTAGAGTGCAACAAACATCAGAACTGAAGAACTGTAAACAAAACAATCCTCACTATCATAGTTCAGACAACGACATCAGTTTTTGTAATATAAACTCTTCCTCAATTGGTCTTTTAAAATATTTTACAGATTATTTATGCTAGAACTGATATGGAACAGGAATGATTTCATACTTCTTTTCAGACATAATTAAGTTTGTGTATTTAGGGATTTTTTTAGCATGAAAGTTTTTGATTTTTATGTATGTCACATGAATTTAACCAAATATAGTTTGTTGCACGCATTTCCACTGCGGAACATGTCTTGGATGGGCTCCAAATCTATATTCTAATCTAATCTAATTATTACGCTGCAATACAGTCAGAGAAAATGAATTAAACGTTTTCATGAGCTGTATTCCATATTTACAAAAAATTACAATTATATTGCCTGAAGTGATTAGTATTTAATCTAAATGTGTTAGTTGACATTTTTGATTTAAACTACTGAAATAAATGAACTTCTCAATGATAATTTGATTTATTGAAATGCCCCTGTAATTGTGTGACTGGGCCTGCATTCAACCAGGATGTGTAAGTTCATAGTTTGAATATGGAGAAGAGATGAACAGGAGAGGAGGGGTAGGACTGGGACCTGGAGTAGAGAATGAGAACAAGGTTAAGCTGAAGGACGGGGACGATACAGAGGATAGAGTAGAATTCAGATCATGAGGAGAGAAAATACAGAAATATATATATAGATATATATATATCTATCTCTCTCTCTCTCTCTCTCTCTCTATATATATATATATATATATATAGATATAGATATAGATACATATCTCTATATCTATATATATATATACACATATGCAAAATGCTAGGAAAAGAGAAGGAAAGTGAATAGAGACTTGAAGAAAAGCAGCACCAAACACGTGTTTCTGCAGAGAGAAAGTAGAATCTAAAGTGAAAGAGAGCACAGACACAGTTCAAATGGAGATTATTGAAATGCAAAATGCTGGATCTTGTGTAGAAGAGTGTCCAGCTGTATGTCTGGAGGGCCCTCCAGCCCCCGGAGGTCTACTCATCTCAACGAGCGTCACCAATTAGTCAATTTCCCCCTGATGCCCCTCTCTGAAACCCCTACCTGGATGACGGTTTGAAGTGGAAATGCATCAAACAATTTGACACAGCTCAACTCTGGTGCGAGTGTGTTAAGTCCAGTTTGCACACTCATTAAATATGAAAATGTGTTCAAACACATTGCATCCTTGGGAACACAAACTTGGCAAAGTGGCTGGAAAGGATAAGCTGGGGCTGTGTATCCCTGGGGCACAGTGCAACCCCTTCCATGTCTGGACAACAAGGGGTGAGAGGCAGTAAATGATAGAAACAAGAGGAGAAAGATGGTTTAAATTCCGGCCTGGAGGGACGGGAACCGGACATTACCAGTGTCTTTACATTTCTTTAAAGAGGCAGCGAAGGGGAGAAGAGCTGGAGGTCGTCAGGATTCGAGAAAGCTGGAAATCAAGCAGGGAATTAAACATGAGCGATAAAGCAGGAGGGTGAGGCGGAAGAGAAAAGAGAAGGTGGTGCAAGACGCAAGAGGAGGGGGAGAAAAGGGAGACCAGAGGGGAACGACTCACCTTGTTCTCTGATCAGAGGACAGAATATAGATTAGAAAGGCAGAAGATGGAGAGAAGTACAGGGAATAAAAAGCAGAGAGAGGTGAGGGAGTCAGAGCGATGGACACGGACACAGTGGAGCGGGATCATCTCAAACACAGATGCATGCTGACTCGGCAGGTGGTGGCCTGCGACAGGTTCATTTTGGTTGATTCTGAATTATTGTTGCCATATGTACAGCAACAGCTTCTCTTCTGGCCATACTTGGGTGATTTTTATTCTATTTTTTTATTACATCATAAAACAGAGTTTTTAAAGCTGGATTTGAATGAAAGGAAGCTGAATCAGCATGTAAAGTTTAAATACAAGTTAGCTTTTTACAGCTAATAATATCAAACTCTCACCCCTGAACCTTCAGTTCAAAGGCATCTGATACTGCTTAATCCACGCATTACACACAATAGATTCTTTATTTAGAGCATACATCCCGTACCTTTAAGTATCTCTGTGCTACAGCGGGAGCAATATCCATAATAACTCCAGAGGCGGAGGAAAACTCTGAACAGACTGCCAGTCAATCACTGGGTTGACTTGAAAAGACGGGCAATTATTGGCATGCATATCCACACCTACAGAAATTCTGAAGTCAGCAATTAAGCCTAACCTGCACGTCTGTGTAGTGTGGGAGGAAAATGGAGTCTGCAGAGATAACCCACGCACACTCAGGGAAATTATGCACGCTTCACATAGAAGTACCAAATCGAGCCTGAAGGTTCTAACCCTGAGGATGGGAACATATGCTGTGGAATCGAGTCTCAGAGACTTACATGAATGGACGGAAGTAAACAGACAGGACTGGTTTTTTTTAATTGCTTTTTTTTGTTTGTTTTTTTAGTATTTTAAAGGTTCTCACAACTGATTTCCTAATCTTTTTTCAGGTGTTTCAGGTGATATTCAAGAACCTGATAAGAGTTCGTCTGGGTAGTTAATGTTTATGCTCAATAATATTGAAGTTGCATATTTACGGCTTTACATAAGTTGAACTTTTTTACATTGATTTCATGTTGCTACCATGTAACACCTATATGTTGCCTTTGGATTTGATGTGATAGACCAGGAGAAAGTAATTCACTGTCATGGAGCAGGAAGACGATTGTATGCCAAAGAGAAATTACAATAAAGTGACAAAAAGAGTCTCCGGATTTGCTGGTGTAGAACCCGACTCTCCAAAGTATCCATAGATAACACACTTTTCTTATTACTTTATTCTTTTATGTAACGACATCTAGCATTTTTTTTCAACTGCATGGTTAAGGACTCCTTTGTGTTGGTCTTTCACATAAAATCCCAAGGTGTATGGTGACGTTTTTCTGCATGACCCTGCATACTGTTAGATGATCCATTATAATCGTTTTCTAAAGCAATTGCAACACACCATAGCATTACCTCCCCTCTCTTTGCACGTTTCAATCAATCGTATGATTTTTTTCCCTTGCAAAGTATATATTTTTCTTCTACTGCAGTGTATAAAATTTGATGTTTGAGATTCCTTAAGGCAACGATTTACTTGAATTCATCCTGACCCTGTTTTTTTCAACGATTTCCTGCTTCTTTTAAAAAATGAAATTGTTTCATAGTAGAATGCACTTACATCTAAAAACAAACATGTTAACTTTGAAAAACAGCGGCATAAAACTGTTGAAAAGATAAATCAGAAGCTTCTGCTCAATTGAATGGCCCAAAGGCACCTTCCCTGAGTTGATGATATCTAATCAGAATGGCACATCAAAGGCTTAACGTTTTAAAGGCTTGAAATAGTAAAAATCCAAAGATAGATCAAGAGAGTAACACAAACCTAAAAATATGACAGTGGCTCTAAGATTTTTCCCCTAATTACCTGTTAAGATATGGAAACAAGTAGCTATGACTGTTGTTTTAGAAAATGCATGCAGCAGACACAGCTCCTTTCCTTCCCACCCTCCAACCGCCATCACAGAAAACATCTTAAAATTGAGCTGCAGACAGACAACCAGAGAATGCCAAGTCTCATTTTGTCTTACCCTGTCCCACTGTCTCTCTTTGTTTAGCAGAATAATGACAAGCTTAGGGTGCATCTGGTACCCATCCTCGCTGAACGACAGATTGCGCCCCTCAAATGTCACATTCATCAGGTACCTGCAGAGGGAAACAAGGAGAAAAGGGACATAGAAACAAAAAGTGAGCATAACTTGCTGAAAAATATCTTTGTCAGTGGTTATTTACATATGTCCTATATTTTCCAAAGATGTCTAAATATATTTTGCTGAAAAGCCCTGCTTGTTTTTAAACAGGGAGGATTCATAGTTTAGTATCTTAAAACCTTCTAGTGGTTAAATATTTTCCTCTTATGCCAAAATCCTGCAAAAGAATCTGTTACACCCCAGAGAATGATCAATAAAACAAGTCTTAACAAACTAACAGTCACCTCCTCTGGGTTACTGATGCTGGACTCTTTTCTAGCCTAAGCTCAGCCACAAAATCCCCCTTCACTCATTAGATACAAGTGGACTCTCGGAAACAGCCATGGTTCAACAAAGATCCTTCACATCTCAAACATCCACCCTCACTTTTGGTGTACCTCAAGGCTGTGTGCTTGGACCCCTCTTGTCCATTATCTATCTTTACCCAAATAGTAATATTTCTCAATAATTTAAATTAACCCTTCTTATCTATTAAAAAGGTTTTCCCTGAATAAAGAAAACATTTGATTCAATCAGTATGCACACTGTTATTTTTCTTTCTCTATCTCTACATGTTTTGGGGTGTGTCTTGTCATTATTTGATTCCATTCATCCACTAAAAGCATTATTATTATTATAATTTTTTACAGCCTAATGGTGCGTTCAAACTGAACGTGAATGTTGTGACTGGAGCAAAAAATTTGAATGCTATCCCTATGTAGAGAGCAACTTTAGAGCTGCTAGGCAGAGCAAGGAGAAGGTTGAAATTCCAGCAAGGCCAATAGCACATTTTTGGCAAATTCAGTGGAGCGATAGAGACTCTGCTCTTGTAAAGTATGTAAAGCAAAATGAGAAGGAATTCAAAAATATGGACTTTTGTTTTGCTTAAGTCTCTGTAGCGATTTGCACTATCTGAAAGGAGGCAAAGGAACTTACAAGTTTGACTTGGAAGAACTGGGCGTTGAAGCAGGGTGAACATAACAGAGCCAAGCAACATGGACCACTGAACACCAGGGAGCAACGAAGAGTGACATTAAAAATAGGTGGGTCTTATTCAAACATTGAAGAACAGCTGGAGGAAATAGCTGGGTGGGGGAACTAATGGAAGTAGACTAACTAGCACAAAGACCTGAACTAAACAGACAAGGATCTACCATGAAAAGAAAAAGAATAACATTCGAGCAGAAATCAAAAATACACAGAGAAAAGAAAAAAGAGGAAGGGGTAGAATGAACTACTATGGAAAGACCGTAAAAACAAAATGATACAAATATTAGAAAAAGTTGCAACCCAAATACAAACACCAGTAGATAATGATGGCTCTAGAGGGTGTAATGTCCCCATTGCATATCTTAGATATAAGAAAATATAAGACAACTTAAAAGATGCTCATCTCAAGTTTGTTCCAGGTTCTGGGGCTGGCCTAGGTTGGTAATCCTGCAAAAACTGCCACTACATTAGTTGTTGAACTTTCTGGATAGTTAAGGGGCTCTGTGTCTCACCTGATTTCATCTTACACTAATGCAAATATTGCTCTAAAATGTAGTTGGACTCTTCATTATCCCCACAATGTGCCGATAGATAGCAAAAAAGAGCAGCGAGGAACGCTCCCAATAAAAACACTGTCTAGCTGAAGGAAAGTTATTTCTTTATGGATGCTGCATTCTATAGATGTTTTTTATAGGAACAGTGAGACCCTTTCAGCACAGCAAACACAACGTTTACTGAAACGGGTTGATAGAAGACAGCACACCAAAGGTAACAATGCAGCTCGCATTTTACGCACGCTTATCTGGGTGTGTAAGAAAAATAAGAAAACCTTATTGCTTCTGTCAAACCAGATTATTTGAGGCTTCTTCGAGTGAGCGATGCACCGCTCCTGCAGCATCTCGGTGTGAGTGCTCTGATTACGGCTAACCTGTGTGGGAGTGTGTACGTGTTTGTGAAAGAAGAAAACGTCGGGTAAAATCATTTCTTCCACAAACACACACAGACACACATCGCAAAAAATCTCAACCCATTCAGTCTCTTACTCTTCCATCTCCTCCTTACTTTCCCGGTGACTGTTTCCATGGTAACCCTGCATCACAACCATGCACAAGATACATATGATGATATGGAAAAATAAAGCAAAGAGTAAAATTATTGAACGTTACCAGTAGTGAATATTTTCAATTTTAACCTGTCTAGCTGTAATTCAGTGTCCTGTGTAATGCAGCTCTGTAATTCGACTTCCTGTATTAAATATTGATTTTTTCGATGAGCTCCTATGATCAAAATCATCCCGTCTCATGCAGCCCCATGTGTCCAGCTAAGAGCTCCATCCTGTAGAGTCCTGGCACCGTTACAAAGTGCACAGAATCTGCTGCATTAATCATAAGCCATTTACGAAATGACTTGACGCCATGGCAGCTTTAATCTTTACAGGAAAAAAAAGAAAAAAAAAAGAAGAAGTGAGGGTTCGATTCAGGGCCTGCATTTGTGTGTATGTGTGTTTCTATTTTAGCTTTAATGTGAGTGTCTTTTTTCCAATTTCACCATCAAATTGGGGGCCATTTGCTAAGCCAAGACGTAGTATAAGTTGTACATTAAGCTAGGGTTGAATTTATGGATAGATGTGCGCCCTTAAAGGTTAGGTTTAGAGTTATAGTGAGGATTAGAATTAGGAAGAGTTGAAAAGGACAAAAAATCTGAGGAAGTAAATGGAAACCAATGGTCATCATTACATATAGCAAGAGGATAATGTGCTTGTTTTTATTGTGTGTACATCACCGACAGCAGCAGAACACAAGCATAAGTGTGTTGCCATGGCACCCACAACCACTATGATTTTGGAGCCAATATGTGGCCGTTACTGTAGCAACCATAATCTCACAGAGGGAGGGGATGAGAGTAAAAGAGGGGTGGGATTCAGGAAAAAGAGAGGGGTGCTTACTACAACCACCCCCCCCCCCCACCCCACCCCCCCCACACACACACACCCACACTCAGCATGACCACAGGTTTCACAGTAAAATGATCTGAACGGATCGACTGTCTGTCACCTTCACCAACAAAAACGTAGAGAGCGTTTTCCTGCCGTCATCTTTGTTTGAGCTTCAAGGATGCAGCCAATCCTGTTTTCACGCTATGTGTAAATACGATGACATGAAGGAGTCACACGTCCTCCCACCAAAGAGACCTCGTGGTTTGATATCCTGCTGAGTCTGTCAGCTTTCCCTTTAGGCTAGGGGAGAGTATTTCTGCTGTAGCATCCCTTCCCAAAGCTGCTGGCCGCATGGGCAACAACTTATTCCAACATATTCTTGGGTAAAACTCATCCCCTCACCAACCAACTTCAATTTTTCAAAGCATTATAGGCTGCTTTCTTCACTTGCAGAAAAGCTCATTGGACTTCGACTACTGTAAATCCGAGCAACGCAAACATTTGCCGCGCTCACTACATGGCCTGACACAGATAGGTTTCAGCACATGTTCAGCTGTGAATAATGAAGGAGCTGTGTGAAATATTGATAAGTCAGTTTTAATAAATTAACCCCAGTCATCAATTAGTCATGAAATACACTCCTTAGCAATTATAGTAGTATCGGAAATGCAAAGGAAAAATCTTTGTGAGGAATGATAACCCATATGGTGTTGCGTGGCTGAGGCAGAGAAGCATATTGTGGCTTTGCAGTGCGCACACATGGGGTGTACAGTGTGAATGGAACGAGGTGTGAATTTGTTTTCTGTTAATGGGTTCGAACTCTCATGTGTTTGTTTGAACTCTCATGTGTTTAGACTAGATGCATAAAGACTCTCAAAATACAATGACAAGAAACTAAGTGACACACTTTGAGCACTTCTTAAAACATTTCCTTCTTTTTTGAAAATGACATAATATTATATTCAGATTATTATTCTACATTGGGATTAAGTGTGAAAGATTTTAATGTATTATACAAACATAAATAGTGCTCATTGAACCCCTGCTTTTGTCCTGCCAGTTTTGCAAATCTAGAGATGTAAATTATAATTCAATTCAATTCAAAAATACTTTATTTATTCAAAATGACAATTAAATCTTTTATTAACTCATATGTTGTTTTCTCTTAACCAGTTGTTGTAGGTGTTGATAGCTGTAGGCAGGAAGGATCTTCTGTATCAGTCTGTATCGGTCCAACTCCCCATTGATAAGCAAACTGCTGGTTTGTTTGCTGAGGTGAACCAACAGAAGTCTCTCTAGGACTTTCCTGATATCGGATGTCAGGGCCACAGGTCTATAGTCACTGATGACTGTTGGCTGAGTCTCCTTTAGTACTAGAACAAGGCACCAGGTCTTCCACATCACTGGAACTGGCTCTTGGGCCAGACTAAGGTTGAAGAGGTGCTGTAGAAACCCACAGAGCTGCTCCACACAGAACGTCAGGACTCTGAGGCTCACACCATCAGGACCTGGTGACTTATTACAATTCAGTCTCTCCAGTTGCTTCTTCATTTGACTTCTGGAGACAGACATGTCAAAGGCAGAAGGAGCAGCACCATCTTCTGATTTGGCTGACAACAAACTCATAGAAGCAGAAGAGCCAGTGGCAGAGGAGGGCAGGATGTTCATGTGACTGTGAGCTGGAAAGAAAGCTGCTGAGCTTGTTACTAAACTGAACCCGTTGACGAATGTATTCAGTTCATTGGCTCTGTCCAGACTCCCACCTGTCTGATCATCCTTCTGCTTGAAGCCTGTGAGTTTTGGAGGACAGTTTTGATTTCAGTCCACCTGAATAAAAACATATTTTTATGTTTTTTTTCTCTTTTATTTTAACATGTGATGCCCAAAATGACCAAGAGCAGCTAATTGAGCCAAGAGGCTTTTATTTGATTATTTTGGGAAAATAGAACATAGTGCAACATTTTAATTTGTTACAGTGACAATATACTAAAATGAGATCTCTTAAACAGATTGGATCAGCATTCTTGAAGAGAGGATAGCTATCAGGGGCAAAGCTCTTATTTTCATACTCTAAATCCAGAGTATTTTGGGAGGAAACCTGAAAAGCTTTAACATGTACCATATGCAAAGGAAAACCTTTTATAGCCCTAAGCAGAAAGAAATAAATATCAAAGAAGCACTTTGAATCAAAAATATTTTTTTAGTAACAACTGTAGACTTTTTCAAAAAGTGTGTAAATAATTATATCACCCTTCTCACCAAGCTGAGTGAAGCTTTCTGGGTGATAATTCAGCATACCCCAAAGGAGAGTTGTTCCTCTGTAAATGTCTTGGACAATAAAATTATTCCTATTCCAAGCCTATTCATAACCCCTCATGGTAGACTTTACATCTGTATGTAGCCACCACTTATTCCAACATTCTCCATGAAATCCAGTGCAAGCATCCACCATCTAACTAGTAAACAGAGTCCAGCTGCATGTGGTTTAAATACAGTATAAATACAGCTGTTCTACATGTATGAAGAGCACGATTTTTACAAGGAACTGCATATCAGAGAAAAACCACTACCTCCCTGGAGAAAACTACATAAATACAACACTGAGAATCGCTGTTAGACTGAATACATGGAGACATCCAAGTTTAATTTGCACCTGTGTCCTCTGAGCTCTGGTCTGGCTTTAAAACACAAATTCTGAGTGCCCACTGCTAATTTGCTCTGTTACCTACTTGAACCTAAACGTATCATGTAAACAAGTACTCTATGTCAGACAAAGTGCATATATACTACTGTATAGGAATGCTAACAATGAGTTTCTGCTCAGCAACCTAAGAGCAAAGAGGATCGGTAACTTAAATGTGTGCTAACCTGAGAGGCTTTCTGTGTGGAGTTTTCTTGATCTTCTAGTGCAGGTGTTATTATTCCTATAATAATAATGTAAAAAAAAAACATGCCTGCTGGCTAAACGGCTAACTTTCGTCATATGCACAGTTGTGCCTTTTGACCTTACAATGGACTGGGTGCTGTCTGCCTCTTACTCATTATCTCAGGACAAAGGCTACTGTGACCTAAAACAGAATTGAACAGGGAATGAAAAAAGAGTGTTGGCTGTGTTTCTTTGAATGCACCTTTCATATTTTTCCCTTTTTTATGGAGAATATAAGGACAAATCCATTAATTGACACCAGCTTGGGAGGTTGCAAGCATGGCTTGTTGAGAGGCAGATTAGACACTGATCTGGTAACTGGTCCTACACATTTATTTTTTCTTGTATCGGTATCGGCGGATACATACATACATACATACAAGCATTGGCCAATTCTTAAGTGCATGCAGCAGCCATGGCTTATGAGGAATGTATAATTACCACATCGCCTGTTTTCTAAAAATAATGTTTTTTTTTTGTTTTAATTTGATAATAGATGTTTGTTTTTGTTTAATAAGAGACTTGCATAAAATTTATTATCATTTTGTCATTTCTGTCATGTAAATGGAGAAAGAAAAAGCAATATTTGCTTGAAGAATCGGCCTAAAAATATCAGCAGCACATATCTGTTAGAGTAACGTCAAAATAATCTATATTTAGATGTAGATAACACCATTTCAATCTATATACATCATTCTTTAAAAAAAAATGCATTAGTTGATCTCTACAACTGATTCCCTTTGAACTTTTTCACATTTTGCCATGTGTCAACCTGCTAAACCCATCCCACCAATCAAATCGTCCCCATGGTGAAACATGGTGCTGGCTGCATCATGCTGTGAGGATGCTTTCTCTCCTCAGAGACAGGGAAGCTGGTCAGAGTTATTAGAAATGTGGGAAACTTTAAATGAAAACCTGTTCTAGATAAACAAAACATGGAAGTAGGTATTTGTGTGGCATCCAGTCAAAGCCCAAAGCTGAATCTATTTACGAGAAAGTTGCAAAAGTAGAGAAAATGCTGCTTGCAGCAATCATTAGTCAGAAATTTCACATTTTTAAAGGTGTAAAGCTTTACAATAATTTCAGCAAATGGTGGTTTGACAGAATAACAACTCCAGGGGACTGAGTATATTTGTACATCACACATGGTGTTTACTTATGATATAATCAGGAGACATGTCGAAACATTATGGCAGGTCTGAAGAGGAAGAAATATCAGTTATTGTTCAGGTAAATATGATCAGTTATAATAATTGGATCAGAAATGACAAAGAAGACTTAAAGAAATTGGATAAATGTTTCTGTAAATAATGCAAACTGACCTTTTCTAAAGGCACTTTAAACCCAGATATGAGTGATCCAGACTATTTAATTGGTTTAGAGAGAAATGTAGATTTAGAAACAGAGAGGGATTACCATATCAGAGTTCAGATAAAACAGATACAAGAAGGGATGGAAGGTAAAATGCTGACAGAGAAAGAAGTTTTCTTGACCTGTTTCTAATCACACTTCCCTCCCCAAAAAAATCAGCTACCTTTCAAACACCTCCCTCTGGTCTGCTCCATAAAAAAACACAGCCAACTGTCTGATCCAGACTCAGACTGAAAAAAAGGGCAAAACAAACAAACAAACTCACAAAGACTTCTGAGGAAACAGAAACACACACTCATCCCTCTGCTCCGCAGGGTCAACATGCTGCCTCAGAGCTTCCTGCTTCCACAAACACACACAGATGCTCCACTGAAAGCTTACCGAGGCCAAGCGAGTTCAAAACTGTCCACAGAGCTTAAAAGCACTTGACACCTTTCCAACTCCGAGCTCATCTGGAACCTGTCCACGTCTGGCAAGGTCAGGGCCGCTGTTGTCAAACTCATGATTCTCACCCTGATGTGTATTGCTCACAAGTGATTTCCAGCACCATCTCGTTCTGTCTCTGTGAGCTTTGCTTTGTTTCTCTTCTTGCTGCTATTTTCTTTTGTCAGCTTCATAGTGTGGCATTAGCAGGAATGACACTGCGCTGGCGTCAAAGGACTTCATTTACTTAGTGTTGTTATGTGTCCTCCTCTCATAAATGCTGAGCAAAGAGGTGAACGTGATGTCGGCCCAACGTAAGTCAACCAGATGACAACAGCCACGCAGCAGATTGTTTAGCTTTAGACAGAAACAAACTCTGGGTGTGATTTAGTAATCCAGAACATCAATAACTCCATGAACACGTTAAATAAAAAGCATACAGAATAATCTTTAGACCTTATCTATTTTTCATTAGTGACCAGAGCTTTTTAGATGCTAAACATGTGCAGTCTTTGTTGCTGCAACATAGTTTAACAATGAGAAAAGGAGATAAATTTGACCTTTAAGTAAAATTATTCAAATGAAGAATTAATTTTGGACCAAATTACCTGTTGGAAAGCCACTGCTGTCCCTAACAATACCTTTAAACAATTCTTTGTACTTTATTTTAATGTTTGTTTGTTTTTTCTTTTGTTTTTTTTTTTTAGTTTGATCTGAGTTGTAATGAAGCAGCTACTGTATTAGTCACCCATACCTGCTTCTATGAGGTTTAAAGTTGAGGTTTCACTGAGTCCAACTCCTTGAAGGCAATGGGCTCAATTTGGATTCAATTCAATTCAAAGATACTTTATGTATCCCAAAGGGAAATTAAATGCTGTAGTTTTGCTTTCTCTTAACCAGTTGTTCTAGGTGTTGATAGCTGTAGGCAGGAAGGATCTCCTGTAGCTGTCTGTCTCGCACCAGATCTGGTCACCAAGCAAGGTCAGAAAAAGGATAAAGAGGTGTCTAAATAGATCTCTAGAGCTTACTGCTGGAGATCTGCTGCACAGTGTGTAATCTTGGGGTCACCAAGTCTCAATAAAAATTGTAAGACTGTTTTAGACTGGCACAAACAAAAACAAAATATTCTTCCATCATAAATGTAAAGTTTGGGGTTTCCTCAACTCTGGACTTTAACTTCCCTGTAAATTTGTTATATTAATAGAGGAAGCAGACGGAGAAGAAAAAGGTCTGGATTCTAGAACTCAAACGTAAAACTACACTTAGAAACATGGAGATCAGAAAAAAAAAGTCTGAATGTTTAACAAAAGACAGGAAATGGCTCTGGCCTAAATAAACCACGGTGGAATACTATATATACCTGGGGAGGTGATTCCTGAGATGAGACACAGGGAGGAGCTAATTAAAGAATGACAAATAGCTGAGGGAGATAAATGAGCTGAAGTGATAAAGAGAATGGCTTAACAGAACTAACACAAAGAACACAGACACCCAAAAAGGAGCATCAATGAACATCGCCCTGCAGGAGAAATACCAAACATACCTGGAAAATTCTCATGCAGGTCATGGCAACAACAAAATAGGCTTAAATCTTTGGAGACTGGAATTTTATTCATTTTTCCTAAAAACGTTTCAACACCTTGACAAAGGATCCTGGATACAGAAGCGTTTTCAGGAAGACTGAGCTAAAGAACAGTTGCCTCCGGTTAAAGCTTGTTTTAAGTCTGAATACCAAACCAAGCCGTTACTAAAACATCTTTGAAACTTTGTTCTGAATGGAAAAGTATACAATGGCAGGAATAATTGGCTGAAAACAGAAGCAATGACTTACAGCTAAAACACAAATCAGTATCTAAAAGAACAAAAATACTCAAAGGATACAAGAAGCAATACAGAAAAACTAAAGATGCCTCGAGATGATGAAAATAGAGAGCTGAAGTCCAGAGGACCGTGATGACACTGTGCTTTATGGATTCAGCCTTTCTGGAGCTGCAATAAAAGCTTCACTTATTTTAAGGTTGCTATTTTAACACATCTTTACCAGGGGAATCATTAAATGTGACTGGCTTCAATAAATTCTACAATATTATTTGCTGGCTGTATGGTGGTTCAGTGGTTAGCACTGTTGCCTTGCAGCTGGGTTCGATCCCCACCTGGGGTCTTTCTGCATGGAATTTGCATGTTCTCCCTGTGCATGCGTGGGTTCTCTCCGGGTACTCTGACTTCCTCCTACAGTTCAAAAACATGACTGTTTGGTTAATTGGCATCTTTCAATTGTCCCTAGGTGTGAGTGTGTGTGAGCATGGTTGTCTATCCTTGTGTGTCTATGTGTTGCCCTGCGACAGACTGTCGTCCTGTCCTGGGTGTACCCCGCCTTACGCCCATAGTCTGCTGGAGATAGGCACCGGCCCAACCGCGACCCTGACGGATGAAGCTGGAGAAGATGGATGGAATATTAATTGGATGTTAAATGTAAAACCAGAACCAGGTCAAAGAAACAGTTAATTTTAGTTTAAATGAAGCTAGTTGGTTTCATTGAAATGGTGGCACTTTAAGAGAGGAAGCTCCTCCAAAGCTCACCTGGATGGTTATTTAGAAAGATGATGATGAGTGTTTTTATTATTATTTATATTACAATTTAAAGTAAGGCATTCACATATTAATCAATCTGTTAATAAATTGGACAATTTTGCATTTGAAGTGTGAAAATAAAAATATCCACAGCACCCAGTGTTTTTGCCTTTTGTCACACTTCACTGTAAGATGTTATGTGACAGAACAACATAAAGAAGTGCAGGTTTGTCAGGCATTTTTGTGACTCTCTTATCTCCATTGGTTTAAATTATTTAATTAGCAAATAAAATAACATTTAAGGTATACTAAATTAGAGCGTTTAGGGCTTTGTTGTGTGGTCTCCATTTTATACCTTGCACATGAACAGAACAAAATTATTTCTTTTTTACTGTTATTCCTGCACTTTATAGTTCATATTTTATTCATATTTTATATTTTATATTGTATTTTATTTTATTTAATTCTGGAGTAACCTCACAACATTGGAAGCTCAAAA
>JAUZNJ010102692.1:0-21006 GCA_034780135.1 Jordanella pulchra | reverse complement strand
GGTTCTCTACGCTCATTAATGGTTCTCTATGTTCATTTATGGTTCTCTATGTTCATTTATGGTTCTCTATGTTCATTTATGGTTCTCTATGTTCATTTATGGTTCTCTACGCTCATTAATGGTTCTCTATGTTCATTTATGGTTCTCTACGCTCATTAATGGTTCTCTATGTTCATTAATGGTTCTCTACGTTCATTTATGGTTCCGTACCTACATTTTTGGTTCCCCACATTCATTTATGGTTCTCCAAGTTCATTTATTGTTCTCCATGTTTATTTATTATTACCACTTACAAATATGGTTCTCTATGTTCATTTAAGGTTCTCCACGTGAATTTATCGTTCTCTATGCCCATTTAAGGTCCCCCACCTACACCTATGGTTCTCTACATTAATTTATCGTTCCCCACCTACATTTGTTGTTCTCATGTACATTTTTCTGTGGTTGTTTCTGGTTCCACATGCATCTATAATGTCTCCATGCTGTAGCCGTCTTTGTATGGACTCCTACTGCCCCCTGCTGGCCTCTATGGTAAACTAAGTCCTCCTGTCTCCTGATTGTTCCACTGTGATGTGAAGACAAAAGCTCGTCAGTGAAACACAGTAATAGTGAACATGTGAAAGCAGTCCTCATATGTGCAACGCGGCCCCCTGGTGGCTGAATGTGGAACCTCACTGACTCCTCTGTATTTCAGACTCTGCAGATGGGCATCAGTCACTTCTCAGGACTCTTTGTATTACTGTGTGTTGGAGTGAGCGGAGCTCTGCTGACCCTCGCAGGTGAACATGGATTTTATCGACTCGTCCTGCCGCACATCCGCCGCCGACAGAACCTGAAGTACTGGCTGCACACCTCCCAGGTGGGTCCCCATGTTTTTTCCAGCTCAGCGTTCTCAGTCAGTCTGACCGGGACCAGATCCATGACTGACTGAGATGTTTCTGTCTGACAGAAAATCCACCGAGCTCTAAACATGACGTATGAGGACGTTAAAAAGCAGCGAGCTGAGAAAGAGAAAAGGTGAGTTTGGCAGGTTTGCAGGTGATGATGTTCTTTACTCCAAACACTTGTAGTTTATATTAACGGTGACGTTTGTAATAATGTGGTTGCATTTATTATCATTATTAAAGTATCTTACTGTGTTTCCATGCTTTCCCTGAGCTCAGCATATCATCAGCATAAAGGTTACCTAAACCGCTCCTGTTTTCTGTGTCTCTTCAGCTGTAACCTGGAGAAGACCCAGACAGCTCAGGGTACCCCGGGCCCCGCAGGGCCCCCAGCCTGTGGAGCCACTGCCAAGTGGAACAATGAAACCAGTAAGGACGCTCCAGTTGCTCCAGATGCTCGAGATTTCAAGCGGGTTCACTTTAGCCTGGAGACGCTCAACACCCGGCGCCTTCTCGCTCGTCTTGCAGCCTCAGAGGCAAAGGGGGCCGGGGCCAAAGGTGACGTGGAGGAGCCCATAAAGCCAAAGGGGGGCCCCACCAGCAGGCTGTGTGAGAATGGAGGCCCGGCCTCTTTGGCCAGTCTGGTGCTCTCACTCCCCTCGTCTTCCTCTGCTAAACCCAACACCCCCCCCTCTGCTAGTCCAGCCCCTTCCCTTTCTGCTGTCACCTCTCCTCCAGTATCCACAACCCCTCCCATCCCTGCTCCTCCCCAGCCTGGAGAGCTGCAGGAGCTGCAGGAACAAATCGAGCAGATGAGGGAGAAGCTGAGAGTCGCTTTGGCTCGCAGGGCTGAGATCCAGACCACGCTGGTCAAACCCGTTTCCACGGTTACAACCAACCCGGCAGCAGAACAAATAACCACAACAGGGAACCCCCCCACACCCTTACCCAGCATCACCACAACAACAAGCGTTTCTCCCAACAGGAAGAGTGTCACAACCATGACGGTGCCCCCCCACAAGGTGCTGTCCAAAGTCCAGCCCCTCCGCAGCAGACTGTCCAATCAGCGGAGGTGATGCATTCCTGGCTTCCTGTGGACTGAGAGAAAAAGACAGATTTTATTCTGAAAGGACAACATTGTTAAAATGAGAAACCAGCACAAAGATGTTATCAAAGCGGCGTCCGTTCATCTCCTCATTCATTGCTGCTGAGACTCTTATCGGTTACATTTTTAATTTTTATAAACACTCCCTTTGATTTTATTCAAACTGTTTTCACTTCATTCATACTTTGTTTAAAATTGTTCCTGTAAGGATGTCTGAGAAAGAGAACAAGCAGTTTCAGCCCGAATGAATAATAAAAGCCTCAGGACCGAGATGTGGACCCTGAGGAACTCCGCATTTAACAAACTTTTTATATCTGGTTGGTAAAGCTCAAATATGCAAACATGAAAACAAATGTTGCTCAAGATGTCAGAAAGATTTTTAACATGTTTGATGTTTTTAGTCTGTAAACCCATAAATTTGTCTAAAGTTTGTGTTATAAATAAAATTTATGGTGTTTATCTTTCTACTTTGGCCTTTCTTACTTGTTGAAGCACCGAAATGTTGAAATATCAGGCGGTTCAGACCTTGTTCATGTGTTCACAGCTTTAATTGACATTGTTTGCGACTATTTCCTCTTAAATTTGATGAACTAGCAGAAAAAATTAAACAAATCAAGGTAAACATGCTGCGGTTCAAATACTTGTTTTTTCCAAAATATTAACCGACTTCTCAAATCCTTGAATAAAAACAGTTTTAACATAAAACTGTTTTTATTCTGTTGTTTTTGAATCTGATTAGATGATTACTGGAGTTTCTCACCCGTCAGCCACAAACTGGTCCTTCAGAGCAAAGGTTCAATTGTTTCGTGCAGAGATGATTTGTGCAGGAAAGGTTGGAGAGAATCAGTGTGAGGAAAGAAAAACAGCTGGAGCAAAGAAATCTGTTCAAAACAAAATCTCATCCTTCTGTTCATGGCTTTCTGACTTTCAACAGTAGCCTCTTCTTTCAATAACATGTCTAATTATTACTGTAAGATTAAAAATACTCCTTCTGTTGGCAGAGTCTTGTTTACCTGCTAGAATTAAGGGTAAATACTTATTTTGATCAAACTTTTTACTCATTTTTAGAAGTTTGCTGTGTACAGAAACAGCAGCAAGATGTGCAAAACGACAGCATCTGATTTCAAGTCACATTAGTAACTTTTTGACTAAAAAAAAAAATATACTTATACCTTTTGCTTGAGTAAAATCTTAAGATGTTTCTAATCTTAGTTGATTGCAATGATCTACTGTAACTGTTGAGTATTAAGCTTTTTTAAAGTGCTCTAAAGACAGTTAACGTTTGTTATTTACAGTCAACAGTAAATATTTTCACTTTTATGTTGATGAAATTTAAAATGACATTATTTCCGTTTTGATTATTTTATCATAGTCTTTAAAATACCAGTTACTGTTTGATCATTTTAATTATCGGATGACTCAGCAGGGAGATTGGCTCAAATTCTCAAAGCCAACAAAACCTGAAGCTCAGATTCCTTCACACCCAAGTAACACGTGGTTCCACTGATTTATTCAAGAATCAAACTCATTTTTCACACTCGTTTATTCAACTCATTTTCTTCACTATTAGTTCTTTGCAAAGGTAGAAAACAATTCAGAAATGCAGGACATTTAAAATACTTTGGATTAATTTGATAAACTAACTTGATTGGCTTGATTGAGTCACTAGTTCTGCTTTGGTCTTAGTGGATCAGATGAAGCCAGGATGAACTGATCTCTAATCTATCGGCTCCCTGGGATTCATAATCAGAGGAGTTTCCAGAACCTTCGGATGTTTCTGCTCCTCCAAACTGGGTCACCTTGGTTCTGACGGGTAGAAATAAAGGCCACAGGAAACAAGGTTTTCACAACTGTTTTATTTTTGACCTACAGGTGACTCAGCTCTGATCAGCTCAGTCTGCAGGAGGCCTGACCCGTTCTGTAGGTAAAACCCTCCACAGCCGCCGGTTCTGCTGGTTCTAAGAAGCTACAGCCGTCCAGCAGAGAGGCACCAAGGAGAACACCGCCCCAAGCCCCGCCCACATCCCCAAGCCCAGGTGTTCAGGCCCCGCCCTCCTTCAGGACGACGGTTGGAAACAGAAGAATCAGAACACCCAATCAGGATGAAGCGTCAGGAAGGTTCTGGATCGCTGGTTCTGGTTCTGAACAGCTGAGCTCATGCAGATGATTTAGCCTGATGATGAAGATTATTTTTTTAATTCATGCCAGATGACGCCTGAACGCATCAGGACAACAGGCCACGCCCTCCAAATGGAGGCGGGGCCTAAGCAGCAACGAACAGCCAATCATCTCGCTCCGTCGGTCCAACAACAGCTTCCTGTTGTCCCTCCAAAGTAAAAGCATGTTTGAGCGGTTCAATTTGTGCTTCAGGCTGTCAGAATCAGAACCGATCACGGATCAATAATCACTGCATCAGCCGGGACAGTTGGATTCTATTCATCGAGTGTTTGATCGGAATCATTTGGGTTTGCAGACGGGTCACAGCGAGCAGAACAAGAAGCAGAGCTCAGCTGGGCCGTCAGGAGGAGGGTCCCTCCATCGCTTCCTTAATTAGTTAATCCATCAATCAGTTAATTGGAGTAAAGTGCAGCACCGACTGTCTGTCGGGTCAACGATCAACCAGCCGGATCAGCTGAAGCATCGAGTCGTCACGGAGACATGATGATGTCAGCAGGAGCTCACGACTTGCCGAGGGGGGCGGAGCTCTGTCTCTGTGTCTCAGGTGATTGGCAGTCTGTGGGAGGGGCGGGGCAGTCTGTGGGAGGGGAGGAGACACCGGAGGGCCCCCCCTCATCCTCCGAGCTCCTGCTGCCCCCCCGGGCGGCTTCAGCTCCGCCCACTTCAGGCCTGTCAATCAATGGAACCGCATCAGGAGCTGCTGATGATGATGATGCTGCGGTTTCTGTTGCTCCTCCCATCCAGAACTCCACATCAACCTCTGCTCCTGCTGCTCCCTGACCTCCTGCTGCTCCCTGACCTCCTGCTGCTCCCTGACCTCCTGCTGCTCCTCCTCCTGAGTCGACAGAGGAGCTCAGCGCCTCAGTGATGATGGCGGCCGTCTGGGCGACCCAGTTCAGCTCAGCCCTGACCTCTCCTGCTCCGCCCGCTGCTGCTGAGGACGACGACGAGGATGATGAAGATGGGAGGGGGTCGGCCTGCAGAGGCTCGCTGCCCGGCTCGCCTGATTGGCTGGCTCGAGCCGGCGGCGGCGCGGCAGCGGCTGCTGCGGTGTTGTTGTTGTTGAGGTTATCCTGCAGAGCTGTCTGGTTCTGACCCGCCTGCTGGTTCTGGAGAAGCATCTCCTGGATCCGGATCTGCTGCAGGATGGCAGGAAGCTCGTAGTGGTGGAAGAAGTAGATCATCGAGTGCTGCAGCAAACCAGCAAGAAAGAGAGCGTGAACCAATCAAAGACGACGGTCAGTGGCGGCAAAAAGGGGCGGAGCTACAGACCCACGCCACAGGAGGCGAATAAAACATTTTCGAAATAAAAGTGTCTTTTTTTTTAAACTGATTTTGTTTTTATAAAAGAAAATTGTTCCAATTAATTTTTAAATAATTACTTTTTACCAAATCTTTTCATAAATTGAATATTTTCAATATTGTCTTTTTTTTTTAACAGATTTTCTGTATTTTTCTGATTTCAGTTTTTCATACTTTCAAACAGATTATTGACAGGAAACCAGAGTAAAGAGTCGTCACACCGACGCTCATGAATCACGTTCTGGAGGTTCTGACCTGGATGAAGAGCCAGGAAGTGACCAGCGCCAGGCTGCTGTACTGCCCGTTGAAGCGGTAATGATAGGCGTAGAAAGCAAAGTGGTACAGATAGAAGAACCTGGAACCAAACAGAACCGGGTCACAGCGGGTCTAACCGGGTTCAGGCCCGGGCGGTTCTGCGGCGGCGCTCCGGACTCACCGCAGCCAGTGGCGCTTGCTGGTGTTGGTGTGGCAGCAGATGGCGTCGTACTGGTCGGCCAACCACACGATCAGGATGATGTAGAACGCCGTGGTCGTGTCGTTGAAGAACTCCGACATTATGGCCTCCATGCCTGACAGGAGGAAGTGACATCACAGATGAACCGCAGAGGATCTGAACAGAACCGGATCCTCCAACGGAACCAAACAGAACTTACCAACCAGCGCCAGGATGACCGTGAGCAGAGGGGCTGCTGGGAAGGCGATGGTCATGTTCATCTCCAACATCTGAAGAAGATCCACTGAAAACGACAGAGACCGGGTCAGCCGAGGGTCCGCATCAGACAGAACCGGGCCTGAACGGACCGGACCGACCCTCTGAGTGACAAACTAACCGATGAAGACGAAGATCTGGTGATGAGAGTATCTGAGCAGCATGGAGACCGACAGCGTCTGAAAGACAGAGCAGAGGGCCGCCGTCAGCTCCGACCGGTTCCGGTCCGACCGGCTCCGGTCCGACCGGCTCCGCTGAGGAGCTTCATCTCCCAGCAAAGTTTGATCCAAAGATTTTCCAAGAAAATTTTTATTGGTTTCATGTAGAAGAAATATTGGTTTGAATTTTTTCAAGAGTCCTAAAAGAAAATCTAAAATAAAATAAAAAAACTGAATGAGAGCAAACGAATGACTTCATCATCCTCATCATCATCATCCTTACATCATCCTCCTCCTCATCATCATCCTCCTCCTCCTCATCATCATCCTCCTCCTCCTCATCATCATCCTCCTCCTCATCATCATCCTCCTCCTCATCATCATCCTCCTCCTCATCATCCTCCTCCTCCTCATCATCCTCCTCCTCATCATTATCATCATCATCATCCTCATCATCATCCTCCTCCTCCTCATCATCCTCCTCATCATCATTATCCTCCTCCTCATCATCATCCTACTCCTCACATCATCATCATCATCCTCCTCATCATCATCCTCCTCCTCATCCTCCTCATCATCATCATCATCCTCAGGCCGGTTCTACCTGAACTTTGAGATGTTCCTGTTTGTTCTGCTGGTTCCATGTTGGAACTTCATAAGAGATTCAGCAGGAACCAAACGTCCATCACTTCCTGTCACAAACAGGAAGTGGAAACATTCCTGCCTGAAAGGATCCTGTTCTTCTTTCTCCTCCATCTTGGAACCAGAACCCTGATCTCCTCCTCTGCTGACCTCGTGACATCACTTCCTCTGCTGACCTCGTGACGTCACTTCCTCTGCTGACCTTGTGACGTCACTTCCTCTGCTGACCTCGTGACGTCACTTCCTCTGCTGACCTCGTGACGTCACTTCCTCTGCTGACCTCGTGATGTCACTTCCTCTGCTGACCTTGTGATGTCACTTCCTCTGCTGATCTCAGACCTTCTGCAGACGCTTTAGATGAGCATCCTGGAGGCCAGGCTGCTAGAACCGGACCTCTGACCTGATCTGGGACAGTCTACGGTTCTGGTTCTATAATTCTAACCATTTCATAGTTTTTATTTTAATTGTTGGATCTAGTTTTGGTTTCAAAATTCTGCTATTATTTTATTGCTAATCTGTGGAATAAATTTTAGTTGTGATTTATTTTATGCATCAGGACTTTTTAACCACACATCTCGTATTTAATGGATCCAAATATTCCTTTTAAAACTTTCCTGCTGCTCCAAGTTTGTCTCTATATTTTCTGCAGTACATCTTGGTTTACAGAAGTACTTTAAATATTTCATCCATGAGGGACGGTAGTTTTCTCTTAATGTGAATTATAGGTTCGTATATCTTCCTGCCTTCAGATAAACCCAGAAACAATCAGATCCAAACTGCTCTATGCTGACCTCTACTGGTGATGCTGGGAATAGAAACCATCCTCCATCTTTCTTTGCTTCCTCCTGTAATCTGAAATTGAATTACCAGGATCTAAAACGTCTCTTACGTTTTATTTTTTCAGTTTCCAGTTGAATTCAAAGCTCTTCTTCATGTGTTTAGAAGGGACGTCATTAACGGGTTTGTATTTCTGAAGTATTCATCCTTATCCTCAAAGTTTTCCGGCACTTTCAGGAAGGCAACAACCTGCTCAGCTTAAAGTCACATTTATGTTCATTCATTTTTGATTCAAAGCTCAAATGATTGGGTTTCTTGTGTCTGGATGAAACATTTAAAGGCAGTCGACCTCTGCAGACCTTTTTCATCAGCTTTGTCTTACATAAGGTTTTTTATCATATAATGATTTACTGTTAAAGTTGATTCTCTCTCTAGTTTTTCCAGCAAATTTTTTTATTTGCTCAAACCAGATTTTCTGGCTTCCCTTCAGTTATTAGATGTCGTCCTTCCTGTAGTTTGAGAAGCACATTAATGTTTCTACTTTATTTTCTGTCCGTTCGCTCACTTAACCAATAATTTACAATAAAAGTAAAATTGAGTATTTCTGTTAAGTTGTGATTATACTGCAGAAGCAATTAATTGCCTGGAGAGAAACGTGGACAGATACACAGAAAGCTCGATGCGTTTGTTTAGTACTTGTTTCAACCAGAACATTACATTAACATTTTGTTTTGTTGCTGTTTTTTTCCTGTTATATTTGTTTAAATTTGATTTTAGTTGCATTTATTTATTTGTTTTCATTTATTTCAGTGTTAATTGTCTCTTTAGTTTAATTTTTTCCTTTTTTATTTCATTTTCTCCTCTTCATCACCGTTTTCAATCATTTCTCCAAATAATTCCTGACTTCTCATCAAACTGCGGCCCGGTTCTGATGCGGCCCGGTACGCCCTTCCTCTGATCAACTTACAAATATGACCATGATGACGAAGGCAGCCAGGTACGACGTTCTCGCCATCCACATGCTAACAAAGCGGTAATGTTCTCCAGACACCACGTTCCTTAGGAAGCCTGCAGAGAACCACAGAAACATCACCCACCTGCCAACAGCTCCACCTGTAGGGAGACAGGAAGTGGTGATCCTCGACGGTGGGCGGAGCCTAGGTACCTTTGTTCTCCTCGTTCTCGGCGAGCGCCTTGACGCTGGACATCAAGATGTCGTCGTATCCCAGGAACTCGTCCAGCAGGAAGCGGCTGAAGCCGTCTCCGAAGCACTCGTCCTTGGTGGGATCTACACAAAGACCACAGCATGAGTGAGCGACGTCGTGTGACCCGCCGGGTTCACGCAGCACCAGCAGCTCAGAGTCTGACCCAGAGTGACGACCATGACGGGGATGTTCAGTCTCTGCCTGGTGCTCTGCGACAGCCGCAGGAAGCCGTACTCCAGGGAATACTCCACGATGTACTCGTCCTGCGGCCAGACTGAAACCACAACGACCACAGGGCGTCAACCGACGGAGACATCCAGCAAAAACAACCGCTCATAAAAAGAACCGCTCTGAATCCACATCTGGACCCGTTTCTGAAGGCGGATAAGAGAAAACATTTAAACCGAGTCAAGCTTCGCCTGAGCGGCTCTGGTTGGGCGCAGGATTCGCTGAATCTGTCGATCCTGAGCTGGTTTCATTACCGGAGGTTTTTAGTTTAGGATTCATCGATTTATCACCACAGTCAACATATCTTGATAAATAGAAAACATGGATCTGAAACAGCATCCGGCCGAGGAACATTAATGATTTATCCTCAGGCACCAATGCTTTGTTCAACCCTGTTTCATTTTATTCAGTTATTTGGACATTTAGAAGCAGCTCCTGTCATAAAACCTGCAGTTCCAGAAATAAAAGAAGCTCACATTTTTACACCGATTGTCTTTTCGGATGTTTTTGTGTTTCCAGGTATAAATGACGTCACTAAAAATTAAAGAGATTCAGTTTTTATCTGTCATATTGTTCAGTTTTTAATCAGCCACAGTGAACTGATGCTCTAATTTAACGTTTTTATAACACAATATAAAATCGTTTCATTTATTCTGGGTTTTAATCTTTTCTATTTGGTCTAAAACTACTTTTTATTACTCGTTTCTTCTGGTTTTAGCAGCTTGTAGTCTGTTAACTTCTTCTTCTATGGTTTTAGTGATATGTGAACCTGAATTTCTCATCGTGGGACAGTAAAGGATATTTGACTCCGTTCTGTATCAGATACACTTAGCCAGTGCTAAAGCAGTTGCTATAGCAGCTAATCATGGTTTTGTGCAGTTGGGATCACATGAGCTGCAGCCCATAATAATCAGGAATGTTGAAGCCAAGCCGTCTGGGTCTGTGCTTCACACAGAGAAGCATGTTTAGCTTGAAACTAACCTTCAGCTTCACGTCTTTTCTTTTATCAGAGTTATAAACCATTTCAGCCCTTTTTTCCGCCTGCTGTGTTACAATAAGACGCATCTTTCAAAAACACACATAAACTTTTTACACGTTTCTTTTTCTGAAGCAAACATTTGTAAAACTCAACTTATATTGAAGGAGTTTCAAAATAAAATCCAGAGGTTTGAGGCCATTTTCAGGAGACTTTGAGGCTTTTATTTTATTTGTCAGATATCAAAATTCAACTTATATAGCATCGTATCGACAGAAACTAAGAAATATTTTGTGATAATATCCATAGTATCCAACCTGGTTTATATTCTCCTGAAAATCACACTCAACCATCGACTTGGTCTCTTCCACAGTAAGTCTCCTAATTCAGCCGCAGGATACGGAGGAAGTGATGCATGTTATTGATCTTGACGTAAGGCTGCAGGATGAGCTAAAGGTTGGGTTATGTGAGCTCGTCTCACAGCGTCTGCAGCTAACGACACCAAACTGCACGAGGAAGTAGCAAAAACGGCCGTTTACAGGAGCTTAGGAGTTAAATCAAGACATTTCTAGATGTTTACATCTGTGAACCAACAATGTTTTCAGCACTTAAACTGGAAAAACAGCAGTAAATTTAATTATGCTAATTATATAAACTAGAATCCGCTTTAAATCATTAAAACTTCCACCTCTGAAGTGCAATAAATGCGTTTAGCTGTTTACTGTGTAACAGAATTCTATATTTATATCCATAAACCAATAAAAACCCTCTGAGTCACTGATTCAGCTCATTTCTACCACAGCCTCCTGCCAATGCACCGAGCCACCTTAAGGTGGCGCCACAGTTGATACTCATACAGGAACAGACGCCTTTATTGACCGAGATGATTTTCATTTTCTCTGTCATTAACATTGTCAGTTGGCTGGTTGAACTCAGAGTCGAGTTACCAAGTTAAACCGCCTTCAGAAAAACGGGTCCAGAAGGTAAAGATAAAAACAAACAACAGGAAGAAAAACTGAGCAAAAACAAGCCAATCATAAAAGAAAAGCTCTGCATCAACAACCAATCACAGAAACAGACTCAACAAGCAAAACAAAACATCTAAACACAAGCAAGAAGTGAAAAGGGGGAGGAGTCTAACCGAGTGGGCGGAGACAGAGTAGGAAGAGGTGGGTTTACCTGCTCTGGTTATCATCTCCAGCTCAGACACTGAGTCCTGCAGCGGCTGCATACCTTTAGAGGCGGGGCTGAACGACACGTCCTGGCTGTCGTTGACTCCTCCTCCTCCTGAACCTCCTCCAATCACAGACGGCTTCAGTCGAGGCTCGATGTCCAGCTCAAACTGCAGACAGGTGGAGATGGACAGGTAGAAACGGACAGGTGGGACCGACAGGAGAGGACGTAGGCGTTAGCTTACATGCACTGAGCTGTTATCAAACACCGTCATCTCCTCTTCATCTTCTTCATCTTCTCCCAGGCTGATCCCGGCCACCACTCCGCCTCCCGCCTCTGTCCGGTCCTCCTCGGCCTCCAGCTCCTCCTGGAGGACGGCGGAGTCGTAGTGCTGCAGGAAGACGGCGGCTCGACTCGAGTTCCTCTGGATCTCCACCCTCAGGATGCCGTCGCGGGGCCAGCGGTCCCGGACCGCCTCCAGGCAGTTTATGGGGGAGCGGGAGAAGGCGATGTGGATGTAGGCGAGAATGAAGAGGACGAAGAGCGCCTGATGAAGAGCAGGGAGAGAACAGAAGGTGAAGCAACCAGGAGCCCCTGGGATCCATCCAGGTAAACCTCCCGGATCCTGCTTCCATCAGGACACTTTAGAAACGTCTCCTGTCGGGATTCAATTTGTCAATCAATGTTTCTCTCTTTATAAAATTGAGACCTTTGTAACATTTATTATGGTGGTTTTTTTAATTATGGAGGTAGAGAAGAAAAAGCTTCATAAGCTTCAGAAATCGGCCCCAAAAAAAACCTCAGCAGCACATATCAGGGACGGGTTAGACTGATAAAATAATCAGGATCAGCCTTAAAAAAGAAAAACTAACTGTTCGGTTGATCATCAGTTTACATTATATTTGATATTAAACATCACGACCCGCCTCAGACCTTTGGTCGTTATTGACGTTCTTTTCAGCTGCGCTGAGAGTCACAGCTCTGCTGCAGAGGGCCGAGTACTCAGAGGGTTGTCAGTGTTTACAACAGTGAAAGAGCTGCTTTAAACCACTTTTAGGATTTTCTTGTGTTACTGAAGTATTTATTCAGCTGCTGATTTGAACACATCCTGGAAACCTGCTGTTTCACTTATTTAGATGAAGCGTGTCTTTGGTAAACGCAAGAGATGTAAACAAATATCAGATTTATGTTAATGGTTTATTAGATTCAAATGTTGATAATTGATGATATTCACTCAAAAAAAAAATTTATCTCAATGTTGTAATGTTAGAACCATCCACTAGAGGGCACTGCTGTTTATTATGAAGCAGAGCATCACTAGTATTTGCAAGAGAATTAATGCCAGAGCTAAGGGAGGGATGTTAGAGTAGAAACCTGAATGGATGGAGAGTCTGGATGTTTTCCAGGATACAGAATGAACTTTTTAAGGTTCTGTTTTTAAATATAAACATTTAATAAACACCTTAATTTATTACCTAAATAGGGCCAATTAGCTGAGCTGCATGGAGGAGCAGCATCAACTTCCCTGCTGTGTTTAGAAAGCAAGGATTTGATGATAGAAAAGTGGAGGGAATCATGCAAAACATCTGTAAGGTGATAGTAAAGGACATGCTAGTAGTTAGCATGGATGGGGAAGGTCCACATCTAATGGGCCTGATTGTAACCTGGAGACCGACCCACTGATGAAACCCTCTGGTCCCGTTCAGGGTCCGTTCTGTAGGACGTCTCACCTTTAGCAGGACGAAGAATTCAAAGACTCTCCTGAAGGACGGCGGGAAGAGCCGGGCGTAGGTGACGGCCATCTTGAAGAAAAGGGCGTGGAAGAGGCGGTCCCGGACGTTGATGAGCGGGTTCTGGTTGATGTTGGGGTTTCGGATCCTGTTGGGCCCCATGTTGTTGTTATTGTTGTTCAAAGGAACATTGTTGTTGTTGGCCTGGTTCTCTGACATGGTCACGGTTGCAGCAGGACTCCGGGCTCCAGAATCAGTTCCTAGGTCAACATGGTTCTGGTCTGCTTCATGAAGGTGGAGCTCTGGCAGAACCGTCCACAGGGGAGACCCTCTGGAACCTGGATCAGCCTGAAAGTTTCACAAGGAAGCGGTTAGAATTTAATCTCGGACCCAAACACTGAGTCAGAGTTTCGTTGCCGTTTCGATTTGCTTTGGTTTAATTCAATCAGAACCACGATTAAGAAGCTCACTTTTCCTGGTTTTCGTAAATGTTTTTAGTCTTTGCACAAAATGAGCCATCTGTCCAAAGGCGTTTCTAAAAAAGATAACTAAAAAAAAACACCAGAGAAACAGAAAACAACAAAAAAAAAAACAAGTTAGAGTCCTGAATAAATAACACACAATTTCTGAAAAACAAGAGAGAAAAAAATCCTGAAAAATTCCTGAATCCCAGAAAAAACACCTGCTTCCTGTTAGACGTGTTTTTGTCAGATAAGCTCTTTTACAGGTTAAGAGTTGAAACGTTTTAGTGAAAGCTGAGCAACGATTTTATGTTTGCTATGACCCATTGAAATCCTGCCGCTGGTTATCGTCCAGAGACGCATCAGCTGGCTGCAGGCTGAACCCCGGCTGACAGCCTGAATAACTAACCTGATGATTTCAACAATATTCAGATTCAGACTTGATTCGTTCCAGTCGACCATCACCGTGTTCATCTGTTGACGATGGAGCTGAGAGACTGAAACCTCCTTAAGTTTTATAAGAATAGAAACAGGGCAGTAACTGATGAGTTCATAAATCTGTACATTCCTTCTAAGAAAGACACAGATTTCCTTCAAGCAGCACATTTAATGGCTACAGACCCAAGTAGGACCGGTTTCCCTGATTCGGGTCGGTATGAGTTTTTACCTGATTATTAAATCCATCGTTCTGAATGAAAATAGTTCAGGAAATCTGTTAGATTCAAAAATGTTTAGTCTTTGCATAAACCACAGCTACTCATAAACAAACTTGGTACCGGCCCAGAAAAGCCCGATGGTTCCATCTGTGGTTCTAACATCACAGGTTCTGGGTTAGTTAAGCCAACTGGATCAGAAACTAGATCGTTTTACTCAGCAAGTAATAACGGAGAGGCTTAGACTGCAGGCTCATAAAATGATCTGGGTTTTCCGATGGCTTCTAGAAATGTTTTCTATTTGGACCTAAACTGAACCCAAACTAGCAGGATGCAGGAGGATCCAGTTCGTAGCCAACTGGACCAGGAACCGCAGTTCTGCAGTGTCTCTATCTTCAGGTGGTCCGATTCTTGTGGCTGATGGTTCTGGTTCTGTAGGCTTCAGTTGGTTCTGCTCAGGTGAGAAGGGCCCCTAGAGGGACGGCAGGGGGCCTCTGTAGGTTTGGTGGGGTTCCTTTGGGAATGCAGGGGCCTCTGCAGATTGTGTCATGACTCTCTAAAATTTATAGGGGCCCCAAACTCCGACAGGAGCAAAGGGGCCCGGCTGGAGAGTTAGGGGTCCTTGATGGCATGTAAGGACACCGCAGGTGCGTCAGACTCACCTGTCAGTGAAGTTTCTTCGCGATGTTTTCATCAGCAGGAGGCTAGCCGTTAGCTCGATGCTAACTAAAAGAACCGGCGACTGAAATTCGATAAATCTCCACCTTAGCGGGTAGCTGGCCGCTCAGAACCGACAGAAGGACGGGTTCGATCGGATCCAACAGGAAAAGGAGGCCGGAAAGCCGCTCTGAAAGTCCGCAGGATGAAATGAGCAGAGCCGCAGCTAAAGGCTGCTGCTAGCTGCGAATCACCACCGGAAGTGGAGGGAGGGTCCTGAGCCCTGAACTCAGACTGACAGGAGTGCGTGAGCCTAAACCCCGAGCTCTGACTAACAGGAGTCTGTGAACTTAAACCCTGACCCCTGACCCCTGGGACGACCAGGCTCAAACCATTTATAAACAACTTTAAAGCAACAGGGATGATTAAGGCCAGAGAGTGACCATAGTTTGTTTTTTTTTCTGTCTTTTTCAGCTGGAAGCTGATTTAGCAGAAGTCATTGTTAGGAGGTTCAATACGGCTCTGGACATCAGGAGGAAGAGGGAAGATTTGTTATTTCAGATGTCCCTACAATTTTTATTAATTTATTGACATCTGTAAAAAGTTTTAACACAAAACAATAAAAACAAGATAGTTGTAAAGCTGAGTGGTTGTTGAAGTCCCTGCCTCACCCAGCAGGCTCGGGAGGATGGATGAATGGTTGTTGAGGTTATGGTTTCAGTCATTGTACAAAGAACTTTTTATAAATCAAAAGTTCCCATAACCAAATAATCTAGAAAATGTATTTCTATTTAAATAATGTTCACACTCTTTGGAGGTTTTGTTTGTCTAATAATGTCTAATGATGCCAACAGCCGACTCCAAAGAAGCTTTTAATGTCTAGATTAAACCCAAATTCAACCTCTGGACCGAACATCAGCTGAAGGAAAAAAAGTCTTAAAAAACATCTAATTGGAGGCAAAACTTAACCAAGTCCTCAGAGGTTCAAATAAAAACCAGTAATAAAATTCCAAAAAAAGACCAAAACCAGGTCAAACGTACCTTTCAGATCCATGGCGTATTGTTTAAATATTACTATCAACTATCTAACCAACACCACAACTTAGCTTAACCTTGTTTGATTAAACATTGGAGGCACGGACGTGCAGGTGGCGCAGTGGTTAGTGTGCACGACCCATGTACGGAGACCTTAGTCCTCGACGCGGGCGACCCAGGTTCGAATCCGGCTTGTGGTCCTTTCCCACATGTCTCTCCCCCTCTCTCATACCTCCTTTCCTGTCAGCCTACTGTCAGAAAAACGAGCCACTAGTGCTGAAAAAATAATAAAAAAATCAGTGGAGGCTCTGGTCCACTTGGACCTGACATGCAATGGGCAGGACCAGGACCAGTAATGTGGTTTTTAATGCTGTTCCCAGTTCGGGAGGCTTAGGGTCCAGTTCCTTTGCTAGAAACCACACAAAAAAACAGAAAAGATGCACGGATCTCTATGAGAGAAATCTGAAGTAAATTAATCATTTTGGGTCTTGTAGTTCTGACAGAACCGGTCCTGGTGTCGATCGGTATTTCTGCTGGTAACAGAAATGCTCCTGGTTCTGGTGCTGCATTTTCTGACAACGACCTGGTCCAAGTTGTAAGACGTTTCATCCTGCCGTTGCCGTGGCAACTGGTAGCTGCAGCATCCTCCAGGATGCAGGGATGGAGAGGTGTGTGTAAAGACCGCAGCATGTCTGTCTCTGTGAGGACCGACCGCCATGTTCAGATGTGGTTCTGGTTCTGGCCCAGTTAAATCTGTCATGTTACAGGGGCTGTTGGTGAAGGTTCTGTTGTCAGGGTAAGATTTATAGCCAGGCATATTTTAACATCTATGCTGTCTACATGAATCATATTGGTTCATAATAACATACATGTTGACTGAGCAGCTGTCCTCTAACCACCTAGAAGACTCTAGATGACCTGTAGGGACACATAACTTCTCCCCATAAAACACAAACACTGTTACTGAAAACAGCACAGATTCAGTATTTGCCATTTGTGATGTTAGAATATTGATGGGAATAACTCATTTCTGTATTTCTGTTGGCAGTTTATGATTGGATGTTCTAATAATCCCACATTTTGAATGAGTTTGGACATTCCACCTGAGAGTTTCCCTGCTGCCCCCTCCGGTTGGCAGAGGGTCCCTGTGACTTGCTGCCTTCAGGGCAGAGCCTTTGAAAGCAGTCAGGCCTCAGGCTGCGTGTCCCCCTTGGATGGGCTGTGCCAACATGAAACCTTGCTCTACTGCAGGGCTACTCCAGGCTGGGTGACAAATGAAGCACTTCTGATTGTTCTGGAGGTGGTTAATTATTCCCATGAAACCAACTAACCAGGGACCTATCAGGTGATGATTGGTCATCCCCTCATAGCCAGCCCCTCAGCTCTGTCCCTGGTTCTAGCTCCTTCCTTACTGCCAGCAAGTTTCAGATAATGCTTATTATGGCGACCGCAGACGCTCCACCATGACTTAAACTGATATTGTGTAAGAATGACTGTCATCTAGTGGTGGATTGGGGGTATATCGCTCAAACGAACTGGAGCACCACTGCATCAAACGCGTATTGTGGAAAAAGCTTCAACAAGGCAGATGTAACCATGTCAGCAAAGTAATGGCTCTACAAGCAGCAACAAAAAGACAACGTTTTGAAGCTATTAAACCCACATAAACCGACAATTTTGTAGTAATGTTATTGTTGTATGTTTGCATGATCTACATGTGTTAATGAGCAACACTGTCTAATTAAACCGAATAGAAAAAATGAGCTTTATGCTAATTTAAGCAGTACTTACTATTCAAAGAGAAACATGGTAACTTCAATGTTTCTTTTAAACTCGTTGCCTGATGTTTATCCTCATTTTTTGATGTCTCTGGTTTTGTTGTCTTTTAACTTCTCTTTTTCTTGGGGTGAAACCGCTTCTTGTGCTGCCGCTGCATATGCACGGTCCTTCACTGTGCTGCGGTAGAGCAGACTTTCAGTTGTTGAGTTAGATCCAAAGGATCTTCACCATTGACTCTAGATCACTCTGAAATGTCAGCAAGGAGAAGTGCTGACGGGTGACCGACCTTAAACTGATATAAAATGATTGCTTATCAAAATGCATCTTATGTTTCAGATGGAAACGGTTTTCAGGATGTGATCACTTGCAGCAGTGGGGGTAGTAATATAAAGATAATAACACATTTGTAATTTCTGTCATCTGTTTAAGACATTAAAAATACAAATTGTTAAGCAATGTCCTTTAAAGTGTTGTTAACAATTTAAGGTATTCGGATTGAGCCCTGGTTCTGTTTCTGGTCAAAACTGAGTCTCAAGCTCATTCTAATTTGAGCAAATTGTAGTTTCTACTTCCTGATCCTGATCCTAGCTCCCATCCCTTCACCCTTTGCAGGGTCAACAATAAGGACACTATATGGGGAAGGGAAGGAGCTCCAGAACCCAGACAGCCTTAGTTCTACTGCACGAAAACACACAGAGGATATTTGTCAAACTGGGACTACAGGCTTCCAGATAACAACTACTTCTTATAAAACCCGAAACATATGATGGTGTGTCCGTTAGCATGTGTCACACAGAGCAAACGAGAAGAAATAATCGTTAAACTGGACCGTACCTAAACGCTTTGTCAAGCAAAGGATTGTGGGAAACTTCTAGCAACGGTTAGGAAGATGAAGAGGCTCCTATGCTAAGTGAGCCATTGCTGAGAAGCATCCTTCTTCCTCATCCAACTTCCTTCCTTACTGCTGTACTGTTCAGACAGCAGTGATCTTGGCGTCCGCTGACGCACGTCTGCTTTGGTTTAATTTGCCTTAGAAATCAGCACTATTGAGATGAACCCCTGGTCCAGCTGATTTCCTTTGGTTAGAAACCTGTTTTATGTCTCTGGATCTGGGTCTGAAGCAGCTGGAAATGGGTCCGGTGTTTTCAAACCCAGAACCAAACAAGGTGAGGCAGCATTTAGTTTCACTGCTCCTTCAATCCCAAACATACTCCTTAAAAACCTTTGGCTCTGCACTGAAACCAACAAATGAACTTCTTGCCTAAACTCCAGATATTCCTGAATGCATCTTAAAATTTTATTAAAATTATTTTTCAGTCAGTGTTTAAATCATAACAATGTAAACATTCAGTGTTTCCTTTGAGTCAAACAGCAGAAATTCAGTCTTTATGCTTTTATTTTAATAGCAACTGGTTGTTATGGAAACAGTGAAGCCTGAAAGGGAAGCCCATGAGGTCTTGATTGTGTATTTATATGTGTGGGACAGGAAAGCTCACCTAAGAAAAGACACTAAGTGAGACGTCTTCATACGCCTTAACTTTAGGCTCCGCCTCCGCCAGGAACTCAGCTTCCCTCTCAGATCCAATGTTTGACTGGATGACGACCTGAAATCCATCTGGACCGGTCGCTGCAGACTCTTCTCACGTTCACCTTCACAGCCAGACTCATTTCAAGGCCGACTCTCTCACAGATCCTGATCCATCTACAGTCAAGCAGCTGATCCAGATTTTAAAAATTTTAATGCAGAATAGACAATCATAACCCAACGCTTCTGCAGACACAGATTGTGTTTAATCAACTCTCCAAGCTTCTGAACTCACAGTTCGCATTGATTCAGAGGTGCAGATCTTTTCCTTACAGAAGCTGTAATAGTTCAAACTCATGTAGCTGTAATTATCATAGTGGCCTTGAATCACGGTGTTCAATTCTGCAGCATGATCCAGAGATTATCTCCAGAGTCTTTCAGGATTAAAGAAAGAGGTTGATTTTAAGAGTGTCTTCATTCCACTGTTGTACAACATTAGGACACATAAAGCTCTTTACACAACCTTCTTTTTGTCAAGCCAGATCATACATCAGTTTTCTGTTTTGAGTTTAGCCCCTTGTTAAAAGTTTACCTATAGAGCAGTGACCTGAAGAATCGCTGCAGGGATGTTCTCTCTTGTGTTTTGTAAAAGATCTGATGTGATCCAGGAGGTGACCCCATCAGTTCTGACTCACAGAAGCTGAGTCCTGTCATCTGCAGAAACAGTTTGATGAATCTGCTATCATCAGGTCGGCAGCTTTGTGTTGCAGCAGAAACAATCACCGATGTTGAATGTGATGAAAATAAAGGAGCTTAGTGTAAAAAAGGTCAAATAATCCCAACATGAGGATGCCAACGCACCTAGAACAGCAGATCTCCTCCCTGGTCCTCTGGAGGGGTGCACCGATTGCAGGGTTTTTGGTCGATCACCGATTCTTTATCTTTAAAAAGCCTGACATGCCGATTCCAACTGATCAATACTGATTTTAATTGAATTACTATAATTGACACAGTGATGTTATATGATCACCAAACATCTTCAATATTTCAATCTGATGCTAAAAAAGAATCAGTAACTGTGAAACAACAAGAACGTCTCAAATATCAGTCAAACTTTAGAGGATTGACTGTGGGGGATTTTCAGACCACTGCAGAGTTAAGAGGACTGGTGGATAAAATCAGTTTTACTTCTAAGCATTATACAGTCAGTTATGACCCAAAGTGAATGAAATCATGGCAGATCGATCGGCCAGCAGATTAATTGGTGCATCCGTCATCATCCCTGTCCTCCATGTTTTGTCTCCTTGGTGCCACATCTGACACATAATTGAGCGATTAACATGTGTCTTCTAAAGTCATGCGATCATTTCCACTGAGTGTGCTGCAGCACATCTAAAACATGCAGGAAACGGGTCCCTGAGTTGGGAGCTACTCACCTAAAGCAGAATGAATGCCGCCTGCTTCACTGTTGCCTTCGCATAAAAACCACGGTAGCCCTCAGCAGGATTCATCGGAGAAAATAACATTTCTCTGCTCTTTTGCTGACCTGCTAAACCCAACCAGACAGACTAACCTTTGTGATTTTATTTGAACCCATTTGGCTCCTTTGCTGGTGCTACCGGCTCACTTATTTAATAATAATAATAATAATAATAAATTTTATTTATAATGCACTTTACATTTGAAACCAAATCTCTAAGTGCTACAAAAGATAAAAACACAATAAAACAAAACAGCAGTCCAATAAAAAAATTTTGACACGTTAAAAATACATTCATGCATCAGGGAAATGCTCTTCTAAAAAGGAAGGTTTTAAGTCCTTTTTTGAA